>JASANE010027876.1:0-52730 GCA_030248225.1 Trileptium ribeirensis
TCATCTGTCATGGGCTTCATCGGATTGGTCTTATCCACAATCACAGCGTCTAAGGCACTAGCCACAGCCTTCCTATACGAGCCAACTTTATATGTTTGTTGCGTAACATCCTTCTTTGGCTGTTTTTGTGCCGTTTCAGGCGTACTGCCTTCATGGTGCACCGTTCTTTTTCGGGCTTGCTTTTTATCTGCGCCAGACTGGCCATGCCCTTTCTGCGCAGGAGTGTTTCCTTTCAGACCCCTCTTTGTTGACCGTAGTCGTCTTTATTTTCGGAAAATTCTCATTTTCTTGAATACATATTTACGTGTCTTTTCGACAACAGTCCAAGTGTTCTGATCGTCAGATACAAGACCCTCCCCGATAACCGGGTACAGCCAGGCATATTCAGGATACAACTCCGGACGTAGTCCCCACCCCTGATTCATCGCGTACAGCAGGCTGTCCAGTCAAAGTCACTGTTCTCATCTTTTCACAGATACCCGAGTGTGTATCAGTGACATCTGTTTCACTATCTGTTTCAGGGTCAGTCGCAGTGACCGACCCAGTAGCCCCACCCACAAGGGGTACCACCATTGTTGCTTACGACGACGCTGCTGATGTTGCTGTTGTTGTGGCCGCCGCCGTAACCACCGTTGTTGTTGCTGTTGTTGCTGTAGGTGTAGCCAGACCATCCGAGGGCCCACCTACGAAGCCCCCAGGCTGGGTCCCCGGAGATTGAGGCCCCATTGCCGGGTACCGGGGCGCGCTTATTTTTATCTTTCATAAAATGTAAAATGACTGAAAAATATATATAGAAAATATAAATTAAATATATATATATTATATATTACAAATATATAGATATACGGAATAAGTATATAGAAATATAAAGTTTGTATAAATATAATATATCAATATATAGGATATATAGAGTAAATGGGGTTGGGAAGGAAGAGCAGAATGTCCCATCCTAAGGGTCCTAAATTAAGCTAAGCAGGACCTGGGAGTATATCCTGCACAGCCGTACTTTTTTAAGGGTTGGCAACCTTCCCCCTGGTACCCCCAACTAGTGTAACCCCGAAACTATTGGGAAGGGGGAGCCGCGAGTGCGACTACCAGAGCCTACCTTTAGCCGGGTTGGCTTTTAACCCAGGTTCAACCTGCCCGTTATTGCAGAACAATACGGTATATCCTGAACCACCCGTTGCCTCCTCCCAACCACGAAGAGGTAGTAGGTTGGATTTTGTGTGAGGTATATATGTTTTGTTTGATTATAAGCGTTCCTTGTTAAGATAATCACTTTTGGTGTGATCTGCAAATACCAGGCGGGGTGACCTCGCGGAGCCAAAATTTACCGTGGGGCCTCTAAATCTTGGGGGACCTCGACAACCTTGTAGAAGGCCCATGTAGAGAGACCAGATACATGTATATATATTAGGGTTGCACCGGTACAACGATTTGCCCGATAACCGATGACCGGCCAACAAGATACCGGCCGGTATCCGGTTACCAGATGGTATTTAATACTACAATGAATTTAGTAATTTCAATGACTTTATCATGACTCTAATTTGGAATTATTTCACAGTTAATGATAAAATGATAGTAACGCTAAATGCGTTATATACGTGTGACGCTGTAATGTCTCGCGATGGAGGCACTCCTAAAGAATTTGGTACATCTGGACTCATTAGCCACATCAGACTCAGATCAGAAAGAAGTGGGAAATTGATTGCGACAAAGCCCATCGTGTACACAGATGTATCGCAGAGATGATTGCTCTAAACTGTCAGCCATTGTCAATTGTAGGAGATATTGGATTTGCCCGCCTAATAAATCTTTTAGAACCAAGGTACCAGATCCCGTCAAACAAGTGTTTTACTGAGACGGTTCTACCAAACATTTTTGCCAAGACCTCGGGAAAGGTTCTTGCAGCTATACGTTGTGTCAATTCCTATAGTTTCACTACGGACTTGTGGACGAGTAATTCAAGTAACGACGCGTTCATAAGCCTGCACTTCATCACTACTGAGTTTCAGCGGTCACAATTCATTTTGCAATCACAGCATTTCTCTTGGCAGTCGTACGGCAGTTGCCATTGCCAGTTGTCTCCATAAAATGTTAGAAACCTGTGGAATAGAGCGTGATCAATGCCACCAAATCGTTCGAGACAACAGCCGGAATATTATGAAGGCCATCACTGATGCCGAGTTTGACAGAGTTTCGCGTGCAGCTCATATATACACTCCAACTTTGCATCAACAGTTGCCTTATCTGCAGGTTCCATTTCTTTATTAATCCTGGGTTTGTTATACTGGAAAATTTGAAAACGAGCAAAAAATTCCCATGCAGATGGTATAAGCAAAAACCGGCCGGTACCGGATTTGCGAAAATATGACCGGTTACCGGTGCAACCATAATACATATACCGTATTATCATGCTGACTTCATTTTTCTTACATTCCGTCCATATTATGCACCAAAGTCAAATACTTGCAGATAATAGATAATATAATACAAACCGTAGATAATAACCATGGAGAAAGTATGACGAAACCCACTTTAGGGTTCCGCCAGAAACTGTCCTAAAATTTGATCACTCGAAAAAGTCTAGTCCAAGCACGCGTAAACCACGTAATCTATGTTTAAAACCATAAATAGATGAAGACTATGAATCCAAGGCACAGTAAATAAATCAGTTTCACAGAAGTCTACAAGTTTATTTTATACATCAGCTAATATCAGCTCTTCGCTGGCGTAGCCTAAGACTTAGGAGTCTTAATCAGAGCAAACGGCTTGAGTGCCTCAAAGTAGAAAAGCCAACGCATTTAGTTGCTTTCTTCAGAACCCTCTCTAACGCTTCAATATCACCTTTTAAATGTGACGACCAGGCAGCTGCAGCCTACACGACTTTAGTTCGAACAAGGTTTTATAAAGCGTCAAGAACCGTACAGGCGTCAAGTACTGAAAGGACCTGTTGATTATAACTGTTTTATTAGCCTTAGCCGCGGTAATAACAAAGTGCTCAGAGAACAGTATTAGGGATTGAACTGTCCATGTAGTAATCTCACGTTGGGTTGCTTATGTGCGTAAGATTGCACTTCGCCCACTGGTCAATAGAATTGCACTTTCCATTTCCATTCTTCAGCCATTCGGACTAAACCATTTTGTGTGTGCTTGAAGGCTTTGAACATTTATTTTTTCTATATATACAGTAAACAGATATTTTAGGTGTAATTCTTGAATCCGGGTAATAGCATTCCACCTATTCAAGACATTGAATCACTGTCGGTAAAACTTATTACTAGACGAAAAAATATAATTATCAGCGGCAATGCAGCGGTCATCAGCAATATTATTACGAAATGCGGAACGTACTGCATCGCGGATATTGGCAAATCGAAGCTTTGCAAAAGATATAAAGTTCGGAGCTGAGGCTCGAGCAGCTATGTTGCAAGGAGTCGATGTGTTATCAGATGCGGTAGCAGTGACAATGGGACCCAAAGTAAGTACTGGATGTAAATTGTCGCTGACTTGTGCCGATTAGTATGGACTACAAACAGTGGTTGTTTTGCTCATCGTTTTTTTGTAGATTGAAACAATCTTCTATGTCGTATGTTCTTGCCTACACAATTTATATTTATAAACCTGTTTTACATTTTAGCAAAAATTTTTGGAGCGCAGAAGTTTCTGAAAAGCGGCATTAATGTTTATTGAAATGGTGCGAGCGGAGCTTTTCTTGAGGGCGCTAGGGCGAAAACTCGTAAAAAGTGCTTTTTTTGTCTCGTCATCCACAGCACATCTTCGGCATGGCATTCTTTGGATGCTTTTCGACAAATTTTTGTTCGGTCGCAAATGTTACGGCCATACTTTAGTTGAACGCGGATATGTGCGACCCTATCTTCTTGGTCAAAATGACAGAAAGGTTCTGGTTTTTAAGGGTTCTTTGCTAAATCTTGCCATGCGGGTACCAGTTTCGCAGCCCATATCTCACGACATAGGCTTAGCATCTGAAAACGGAAAATAGCCGGAATCAGCTTATCGAGATCTACATCTTTGCTTTTTCGTGGGGCCACTCCTGAGCCGCTGCAGGCGGGAATATGGTTCCTAGAGAGAACCCTTGCCAGAAATGGGTCGATTTTTCAAATTTCGGTATGTTATTGCGTGTTTTTACCTTACAATGAGTTCCTAATAGGTTTTCAAGTACACAGAACACGATGGCATTGCTATCTACTTGCGCCCAACTCGATGATAATACATTTTTTCATGGGGTTTCAAGAGTTTTACGCTCCACGAACCCGATGTTCAGAAGACAGCTTGTTTTCGTTTTGTTTGTTATTTGTGGCATGCAGGGTATCAGGAATGGTCTATATATAGGTTTTCTGAACGTTGTATACAATGATTTATATGTCTAGAGTCCAACACGTGTATTTAATACTTTTTCATGAGTTTTCAATGGGATTAGAATCAATGAACACAATTTTCAGAGTATGGTATGTCTGAAGTTGTTTGGATAATGTATTGGGTATAAGGTATCAAGAATTGTCCATATACGTATATAAGTTTTCGGTAGGTTGAATGCGATACCTTGTTGGTTATCTGGAGTCCAATACGAATGTTTCATGCCTTTTCGGTCGTTTTCATTGGTTTTAGGGTCAATGAACCCCTTTCCAGAATATACGTTCGATCCGTCTCACTTTCGAATACGAGTTACTAGTTACTGAATGAAATGCGGATTTCAGTTCTCGCTAAGTCGTGATACTTATTTTTGCTTTGTACATCCATAAGGATTTGAGATATCTCCATATATATACTATAGGGATACCCCAGGTACATTATTCAGTTGATGCCCAGTATATAAATTATGGCCTGGAACGTTCCTGACCGAGGAAATTTTGGTCCTGCAGTAATTTTAGAAGCTGAATAAATCAAATGCAATTTATCGGCTGCACTTGCCTTCTTTCAGCTTTAATCGCATACGCTTCTTTTCATTACATACTAAGGTCATGGTCAAAATCAGCATGATTTTCTGACCGTGGTTTATAACGAAAATATATATTGCAATATTTCGTGCAATTACATTATAACTAGAGTTACTGTCTTGCATTTACAAGAATAGTGTTGTATGTATAATTGATTTTGTTTCTGTTAATGCATTATTCATGTTTGCTGCTACCAGCTACAAATTTCTGAGCGTCCGCACTTTTACGAAAGCTTAAAAATTAGACCGCACCCAAAATTCAGGCGATGGTAAAATTTTTAGTGGAATGGCAACACAATGCTCCTCCTGAAAAAGGGAGTATATAGCCACAATCTGAAACCAGGTTGGGTCAAAACAGCAATTTTAACAAAAGTCCGCAGTCAAAATTGAGCTATTTATTTTTCAACCAAAAATGGTGAAATTTGGGTTTTAGGCGGAGGTCGGCAGTACGGGTTAAAGTGGCATAAATAGGGTCATTATTCTATTCCCGCTGTTGCGAAAGTACAGGCGGTAACACAGCATAGTAAATCTCAACAGGGACCTGTCTGGGCTGCACCGGACCGGCATATGTGAAAAAAGTTACATCACTAGGCGTGCAGATTTATTATTCCTCGTATAAAATAATTTGCGGAAATCGGTTGATCCAGTCATGATGTATGCGTGGTGTAGACCAACAAAAAAGAATATTGCACTACTGAGCGGTATTTGAGGAAACTCATCCTGAAATTTTTCAATAAACATTCTCAATGTGTGTCAATTGATAAATTTGGTTTCGCACAAAAAATTAATTTGCTTCTGTATTAGCTAGGCTGTTACATTTACATTTGTATTTGTACGTAAGTTCTAGTTTATTTAGTCGTCATTGTGTTGCAGGGCCGCAATGTAATTATCGAACAAAGTTGGGGCAGTCCTAAAATTACAAAAGACGGAGTTACCGTGGCCAAAGCGGTTGAATTGAAAGATAAATGGCAAAATGTTGGCGCTAAACTAGTACAGGTAAGTGGCTGTTAATAGTGTGTAGACTTTGTTTGCAATCATTTGGCGTATTTAGTTATAACAAATTTAACGACAAAAAGTGATTTCGCCTACACTTATTTGCTCATTTAACTGTTAATAATTGTAATTTATATTCACCTGCGCGCCCCAGTCAATTCAATCTTCAAATGAGTTATAACCATGTTTGTGCGGTAGGGGCAAAAAGCCAGTTCGATTGGGCCTGAAAGGACAAAACAACACGGCAGAACACGGTCATATGTCCGGCAAAACACCGGAGACTTGGAGCAAGTGTTTGAATGACGCTGTTGTTGCAGCCTCAACTACGTTCTGAGGAAGAGCGTTCCAGTAGCTAATAACACGGTTACTGAAGTAGTGAAGTCGCTTCGATGTTTTTGGTATATCAGGCGTCTTCAACTTATAAATGTACCAGGGAGTAACCGGAATTCCGGTTCCGGTTCCGGCGAAAATCGTGTTCCGGTTCCGGCAAAGGGCAAAAACCATACCGGAACCGGAATTCCGGTTTAAAAATTTTGTTTGAAATTTTCCACATTTTTGCTTCATCCCTGATCCAAAAATATGTAATATATATTATACAATGATCAAGCTCCAATACAACCAACCAAAAGAAAAGATTAACTAAGCAATTTGCCGTGTGAAACGTAAGTAGGACACATAATTTCAGTAGAAATTTTTCATAATAACCTGCAATAGTTTGTTAACAGATCAAAACCAAGTCGATGCTTGTAGTAACTATTTTACACATTCAGAAGTCTCCGGATTATGTTCGAATTAAACCAGTCCAACTGGGTAACAGAGTATGGCTTACATAGAAGTACTTAGCCTATGCTTGGCTAATATAAATTGCGCCAAGCGCCAGCCAGTGCGCTTGTAAACTTTGTAAATCAGGCGAAATTAAAGTGAAGTAACGTTATCTACAACGCAGCCAAACACTGCTTTCTTTGCAATGAACTGGATTTATTGAAACTGTGCGAGCAGTATAACAGTTTTGTCTCATTTATAGCTTTGTGACTAGAAAGTTATCATCATTATCATCTAACTGACGAGCACTGTTTGTCCAACGCTAAACACTGTCTCTTACCACTGATCAGAAAATTATTTTTATCTATTAATTTTTCCTGAATCATATAAACCAATAATTTCAAGTTTCCTACAGAAAAACATCTAACAAACGTATGCGTAGTAAAGGGAGGCGAATAGGGACAGAGCGAAAGCGTTTATTCTTCGCTCTATGCGTTGTGAGCACATTCAATTTGACGCAGTATACGCAAGGGTGTATAGTAGAAGGCGTTTTTTGCTCTGGGTGTCCAATAAAACGACATATTGATCGATAAATAAACATTATTAGCTTCCTCGGTCTCTTTAAAGTTTCAGAACGGCAATAATGTCATGGCAATATATTAAGTTTAATGTAAAAGTTATTTTTAATTCATTTTAAGTCGACTATACCTTAATTTCTTCCTTCATATCTTTTACTATATATAAATTTCGAAGACCAGGTTCCGGTTCCGGATCCGGTTTAAATGGACGGTTCCGGTTGCTGGTTCCGGTTCCGGTAAATTTCGGTTCCGGTTATTCCCTGAAATGCACCCTCTGGTATCAGTATTGCCATCCAAAAACAGTTTGTTGTAAGGAAAATCAGTCTTCAGAGTCATTATTTGGTATAGTAGCACTAAATAGTCTCTCAACCTTCTCGTTTCCAACGTCTGTAGCTTTAGATATCGCAGTCTGTCGTGGGTGGTCGAATGACGAATACTTGGTAGCAGTTTGGTCATTCTGCGTTGAACCCCTTCGACCAAGTCAATATCTTTGCAGAGATACGGGCACCAAACCTGTGTAGCATATTCCAGATGAGGTCGCACTAAGGATTGATGGAGCAATACTATCGATGTTTAAGTGAAGTTTTTGGTATGACGTTTAATGATACCATAAACTCTATTAGCAGTATTTACAGCCTTCACGCATCGGGATTCCCACTTCAAGTCGTTCGATATCAAAACTCCTAGGTCACGTACTGTATCAGTTGTTGGGATTTGTTGTTCATTTAGTGTGTACGGATAATGTGGGTTTTGACTGCCGAAATGTATAACGTATGATTTATCAACGTTGAAAGATAGCTCATTTTCAACGGACCACGAATAAAGACCGTTAAGATCTTTTATTTCATGTCTGTGTTAGTGTGTCTTTCATGTATTGTTTCGCAACCACAAGACGGCGATTAAAATCAACCCCATATTGAATATATTTAAGTTGTGTGTGCTAACCACTGAGCTATCTTTGAGCTACATCGCTTCATTCGACAAAAACCTCGCAAAGCAAGCAATGAACAGAGTACGCACGAACATACACCACGTGACAATCTCAGTTACGTAACACTATATAAAGAATGGATTAAAGGCATTGAAGCTTTGTGTTAGGTTTTGGTCTAGTAGAACCCCTGTTCATTTAACTATTATAGATTTTCTAATCTCGTCGACCTTGGTGCGGACGTTTTAGGTTACTGTGTTGGGAGACCGTAATCAGAGCGTAGTGCAACGTAATGGAAATTGTATGCCGCAGCGATGAAAGTTTTTAAATTCAGTCTGTATGTATGATAGGCTATAACTCGGGAATGATTTAACAACGATTTTCATTATCTTGGGCTCATTCGAACTCGAATTTTTTTCTCTGGTTGGTTTTATTTTATGGTCAAATGATAAATGCCGACCTTCTGATTTTGTTTCTCGATTACGACTCCGGTTCTGCAGTTATCGGGTTTGAGGTATGGTTCTGCGAACCAAAGTTCGAAAATTTGTTCTGACGTTCTGGACAGTTGCAAAGTTGCACTTGGGGGTTTTCGGGCATGTGAACTCATTGCCGATGTTAATTTTGGTGTCACTTGTGCGGTATTGTGTGATATGAGCATATAACATATCGACGTATGCTATTGAGAGCTGATTGGCTGTGCGCGCAAAATGAGTAGATGTCCCTATGCTTCACTACGCTGTGCAATTTCGATAACGTTACTAGTTTTATTGTGAATCTTTCTAAACTGACATTTAACACGTCACTTCGGGTTATCGACATATATATGTAGTATATAACCGTTAAAATCAAGTTGATAAGTAAATTCTATATGTATTTAGTATACAATTTCCAATGTATTTGCAAAAGTATACGGTCGTTGTTTAGTCACTAAAGAAGGACAAATTTTGATAATGCAGTTTCAAAGTGCTATGGCTATGGACTTATTTATCTTCTAATGTGCATTGAAAGGTCTAATGTTTGTTTAGGATGTCGCTAACAAGACAAATGAAGAAGCTGGTGACGGAACTACAGCAGCAACTGTTCTAGCTCGTGCCATTGCCAAGGCTGGTTTCGAGAATATTACCAAAGGTGCTAACCCCATAGAAATTAGAAAAGGTTGGTCAATTTTCGTTACACCTCTACAGTAATGCCGCCCTTTGACGCATTCGTTCACGGGATTTCCGCCGGATAGGTGGCAACATTTTCAATAGGCCAGCGCTGCCTTCACTTTCCTGTTTTTCTTGTTTGGAATTGAGTCTGCTTCGGTCACGAGGAAGTCTAAGGTAGAGAGCGGCTGTTGCTGTTGATTATTCAAGCAGTTTAGTTTAGGATATGTCCCAGGGGATTTTGATTGCTGATGGCTCAACATGTTCCCACCAGGTTCTAGCACTATAGCCAATAACGGTTTCATTTAAGTAAGTTAGACTACTAGGCCCAAATCTTCATTATAGCAACCCCGGGTTGTTGATTTGATGAATTTCATAGTTTTACTTAATTTGACATTTCTTCTTCAATATCAGATACTTGGTAATAGATTAAGCAAATTCTACAGCATTTATATATAGGTTTTCGGATTTCATTATCCTAAAACAGAATTGGTCTCACTTTTGCCTCCCATTGGTGGATTGAATCAATGCCTGATGGGACGGCTTGTTCTGCTTTCCTATCTTCGTGTTAGTTGCAGATCGCCTAACGATCTCTTTTCATCAAGTCACTCTTTTCCATTTGTCCCTGTCTTGCGCGTCCTCAATTCGTAGCCCTATCGATTGCATGTCCTCTTTGACGACCTGTTCCCACTTCTTTTTCGGCCTTACACGGGGCGCCTTTCCTTAGAATTGGACTTCGACCGCTTGTTTCGCCACGCCACAAGTTCTGCGTTGATCGTGGCGGCCACACCATCTCAGCCTCCGGTTGGTCAGTTCGGTCTCCAGCGACGTAAGTCCAAGTGGTTTCGCCACATTCTCGCTGGATGCGCGGTCTTCCCCACACACTCCTGCCATCCACTGCATCATTTTTCTGTCAGTGGCTAGAAGAGGGGCTGCTGCTTCCTTCGTGAGAGCCCAACATTCAGAAGCGTAAGCTAGCACGGTGCGAATGCAAGCATTATACACCCTCCCGCGCACCTTACAGGGCAATCGCTTGTTGGTAAGTAAACTCGCCAGCTCTTTCCATTTGAACCAGGCTGCTTGACTACGGGCCTTGTCTGCCCTCCGGTCCCCCTTGTAGTCGGTGGTGTCCCCAAGGTACGTGAATTTGCCCGCTATTTCAAATTTCCTGTTGCCCAACCAGAAGTCATTCGCCTGGACAATAGGATGTGAACAATTGTCGCACATGAAGTTTTCGTTCGAGCGGAGGCGCACTCTGAGCCCAGCGCAGCGGAAATGAACCCATTTTCCACAGTCCCGGCAAGACAGCGAATTCGTGTCTACTCCCTTTATCTCGATATATAGGTCGTGAAAAATAGAGATACTCAGGTGGCCAGAACTAAAAATGTGACCCTTGACCCTTTGGCACCCATTTTTGACCCCGAAGAAATGTTCGGCTTATTTGGATTATAATGAAAGAACACAAATAGATTGCATTTGTCATCAAAAGTTATGAACATACAACCATCCGATGATGAGTTACAATCTCAACAGATGGATAAAGAATCGAAATTTTTACGATTTTGCCGCTAACAAAACTACGTATATGGCGGAACTCAACCCGCTTCGCATGCTCCGTTTCAATTAGCCTTTTATTCACATAGGAACACTTTGATCCATTGCACGTAGCATAAATCTGTGTTGGGTCTCATACCTGGTCGAAAACATGGCTGAACTCAAACAATGTAGCACTGTTCGATAGTTGGTAATGGAGTTAGTCATGCGCAGCAGCTGATTATCGGTTGACTTCTGTTATCGAGAACTTGTTTTGAACGGATGCAGCATCTGGTTATTTTGTAGCCAACTGGCAGGGAATAACCCTAACCAAAATTTACCGGAACTGTCCATTTAAACTGGAACCGGAACTTGGTCTCCGAAATTTATATATAGTCAAACCGACAAACGAAGAAATTAAGGTATAGTGGATTTAAAGTGTATTAAAAATAATTTTCGCATTAAACTTAATGTATTGCGATGGCATTATTGCCTTTCTGAATACTTAAAAGAGTCTGAGAGAAGCTAATAATGTTTATTTATCGATCAATATGTCGGTTTTTGAACAACCAGAGCAAAAATGCCTTACACTATACACCCTTGTGTATATTGCGTCAAACTGAATGTGCTTACACCGTATGGAGTGTAAATTAAACACTTTCACCCTGTCTCCAGTCGCCTCCCTTTACTACACATAAGTTTGTTACATGTTGTTTTGTAGGAAACTTTAAATTATTGGTTTGTATGGTTCTAAGAAAAAATAATAGAATGTAATTTTCTAATCAGTGGTCAGAAACACTGCTTAGGCTAGCGTTGGGCAACCAGTACACGTCAGCTAGATGACAAATGATGATAAATTTCTAGTCATAATGCTATAAATGAGACAAACTGTGATGCTGCTGGCAGAGTTTCAATAAATACAGTTCATTGCCAAGAAAGCAGTTTCTGGCTGCGTTGCCGATAAGGTTTTTATTTCAATTTAGCCTGATTTACAAAGTTTACAAAGGTACTAGCTGGTGCTTGACGCAATTTATGTTAGCCAAGCATACGCTAAGTACTTCTACGTAAGCCATGCTCTGTTACGAAGTTGAACCGGTTTAATTCGAACGTAACCCGGAGACTTCTGAATGTGTAAAATAGCTGCTACAATTGTTAATAAAATACTGCAGGTTATTATGAAAATTTCATACTGAAATTGTGTGCCCTACTTACGTTTCACTCGGCAAATTGCATAGTTAATCTTTTCTTTTGCTTGGTTGCATTGGAGCTTGATCATTGTATTATATATATATTACGTATGTTTAGATCAGAGATGAAGCAAAAATGTCGAAAACTTCAAACTAAATTTTTAAACCCGAACTCTAGTTCCGGTATGATTTTTACCCTTTGCCAGAACCGCAACCGGAACACGATTTTCGCCGGAACCGGAATTCCGGTTATTTCCTGCCAACTGGATAGGCGGTTTTTACCGGTCTTTACGTGCGTAAGTCTTATGTATGAGCATAATGCGTGATCGTAACTTATTTTGCCACCTTTTAGGATTTGAATAGTTTCTGTTCAGTTCCATAGGCACGGGGCGGTTTTGGTGGACCAGGACAGGTTGAAAAGATCCGGCAGGGCTTTCATTTTCTTCTATATGCAGAAGGGTTTAGCATTTTGGTCCCAAATTTTTGTTGACTGCCCCGGATCATTTTTTACTCACCTCGAGTGCTTCCGTTGTTCTTCTGGTACCTCGCGCTACCAGGAAATTACGAAAACCCAAGTTTGTACATCTGCTACCGAATTTAAGTGCTTGTTTCGGTTAATGACCTAATCTTCAATTGTAGCGGTTCATGTGTGTTGCTTTTTTGCGAAAATGATACGCGGAGAGGATTAGGGACATATAAAATGCGCACTTTTTAAACTACATCATTGATAACGCGAATTTTAGCAGTTTCTTTGTATATAAATGTGCCATTGTTCATCGAAATGGTATTGAATTTATTTTAGGAGTTATAAAAGCCGTAGACGCAATTATTGATCATCTTAAAGTAACTTCAAAAGCCGTCACAACGCCTGATGAAATCGCTCAAGTATGTATTTACCGTACATTTGGTGTTATGTGTGGCACGAAAATTGTGTATAAAGCGGTCTCTTTCTGTAGCTCTGGAAAACATGTTTTCTAGCAATAACGATTCACTCAGTAGAAAGCAAAATTTGTTTGAAAAGAAGGACACATAGGTAGTTTAGTCTTCCACAGTGTTCGCAGCAACATTCACGAGCGCGTATATATATACTTACATTTTACTGATTGTTGTTTAAGGACACCCATTATGTTAGGATATTGCAATGCTTTATATGCTTGGGCTTGACTCATGTATATATTATACATATCTAATACTGTATATATATACACACAGTTGTAATTTTTTGGCAAGCAGTATAACCGCCACGCCGCCGATTCGACGTTTTTGAGCTTGAGCAGATCGAAATGCTTTATACTATGTCCGTAGTCAGGTTTAGTCTTATTGGTAGGCAGCCTTGAGCATCAGGAGTACCATACATGACTAGATTAATACGTTGATTTTGTTTTTCCATGTAATATTCGACAGCTGCATCATGTGTTTACATTATTTTAATGCACTTAGATAGATGGAATAGAATTGATTATTAAATAGCGGAATCGTACTTTGTACTATGGTTTAATGCAGTTAAGAGTTCATCAAAAGTGGTTCATTCACCATTAGGCTAACGTTAAACTTGTTTTCCAGTTTCGTTTGATGTCTTACTTCTTTGTCGAAGTTCATGTTTTTAGTACTTTAAATAAGAACATCTGTAGCAAAAGTATATATATACGAAACATATTAACATGTTTTTACCATGGATTAACCGGAATTATGGTTCGTTCGAAAACCGTGTTCCGGTTGCGGTCCGGCAAAAGGCAAAAACTATACCGGAACAGGAATTCCGGTTTGAAACTTTTGTTTAAAATTGTCCACATTTTTACCTCATCTGTGGTCCCACCATATGTTAAATATATACACAATGGTCAAGTTCCAACACAGCCAAACAAAAGAAGAGATTAACTCAGCAAATTACCCTGTGAAACGTAAGTAGGACACAATTTCAATAAGAATTTTTCATGTTCACCCAGACGGAGTTTGTTAACAAAACGGCTAGATCGATGCTTGTAGCAGATTACCCATTCACAAATCTGTGGTATAAGTTAGAATCGAACCAGTTCAACTTAATATACATAATATAGTACGGATTATTCAAGTACTTAGCTGTAAGCTTGGCTAATATAAGTTGCGTGAAGCACCACTCCGTGCGTTTGTAAACTTTGTAATCAGTCTACATTGGAATAAAATAACTTATCTGTAAAGCAGCCAGAAACTGCTTTCCTGCGAACGAACTGTACGCAAGAACGGTACTGCGCGAGCAGTGTCACAGTTTGTCTCATGTATAGCATTCTCATCAGAAAAACATCATCATCATCATCATATAACTGAGGGCACTGGTTGCACAACGCTAGCTTGAACAGTGTCTATGACCAACGATCAGAAAATTATATATAGTATGCCCTATATATCAAAATTGCCTACACTACGCTTCATGCAGGACATTCAGTTTGACGCAGTTTACACAAGCTTGTACAGCGGAAGGAGGTTTTCTGCTGGGACTCCAAAACCCATCTTGATCGATAAATAAGTATTTTAGCTTGCTCAGCCTCTTTAAAGTCCCAACTAGGCAATAATGTCATCGCAATATGTTAAGTTTAATGTAAAATTTATTTTTTAATACATTTTAAATCCAGAGGACCTTCATTTAGTCCTTCATCTGCTGTGTTATGTATAAGTTTCGGCAGCCAGGCTCCGGATCCGGTGTAAATGGACGGCTCCGGTTACTGGTTTCGGTTATTATTCCCTGGCTTTTACATACAACTGCGGCGTCATATGTTCTTGATATAGATCCTAAATTATGCAGGTAGCAACCATCTCAGCCAATGGAGACAAATCTGTAGGAAATTTGATCTCAGAAGCTATGAAGGTCGTTGGTAATGATGGCGTTATCACTGTGAAAGTAAGACAGTCATTATGATTATGATTGTGAAAACTTAACAGAAAAAAGCGACATTTTAAGACTTGCTGTATTTTATCTGATCTAGTAGTAACTGTGTTTGTTTTCGGATTTAAAAGTATTGGAAAATACATTTATAGATTTGGCTAGTTAAGTATATATCGTATTTGTTGTTTCAGTTTTGAATTCTAAAGGATACGTCTTGATCTGTGTGCAATCGTGAGATTGGTATACCAAATTTTGTAGAAAAAATCTGTTTTTCGGTATTTAATGCATTATCGAAGCTCGGTAGAAATTTTGGAAATGGTTTCTTGGCAAACATTGCCAAGTAGCATTATATTATTAGTCATATACCTTTATTTAGATGTGATATGTTTTCTTTTTGTTCTGATTGTTTATTGAAGACACGCACGATGTATAAGCTAAAGCATGACAATTGATGGATTGTAAACAACTTTCAAAATTAAGTGATTTGTATTGCAGTACGGCAAAACAATTAAATTGTTAAACACACAAGATGACGTGTATTTTCGGTTTTCCTTTGCCGAGATTGATAGCTCGTTATTATCGAAGCGTGTTGCATAAATAAGAAATCGTCAACTCACGTTCAAAATTTTTAAAATTATATGTAATCTGGCCTCTCCAAACTATCAAAATTAAATTATCTGATAAAAGACCGTCCTTTAGTTTTCTGCTATAGATCACCACTTTAACTTGGCGACCTTAAAGTACTGTTTGTCAGAAAACGTAGAATATGTGAACCTCACTAAATGCAATTATAAATAGCAAATAATAGAAAATTTTAGTGATTTTAGCCTACAGAGACAAATTTGGGATTTGGGAAAAATTAGCATATATATTTGTATTTAAACAAAATAGGTCATTAGTGTTCAGCTGTGTAGAGAAACATGTGTACTGGACGTCATGGGCTACAGGAAGAAAAATTACCGTGAGGGACATGAATTGGGGAACCCAGAGATAGGTCGAAATTTCTGGGCGACTACGACCCCATTTGGAGAAGTAATTGTATTTGCAAGGCTGCAAAACAATGAAAGACGAGCTCATTTAGACAAACATGATGTATTTTTCTATTTAGCCTTGCACACATCGGAAAGGTTCGTGTTCTAAATTTTTAAAATTGTACTTGCAGGACGGCAAAACAATGAAAGATGAGCTCGAAGTAATTGAAGGGATGAAATTCGATCGGGGTTACATATCGCCTTATTTCATGAACACAAGCAAAGGTTTGTTTATTTTGATTACAATTCTTCAACCCGTATCTCTATTCTTGAATATTTGGAATGGAGGAATTGTTACCTTGGAGAGACGATTTTATAACTGATTTCTGTCTTTGACTTTCAGAGAATAGTTTGAAAAATAGCATTTCCTAACTTTGGTTTTGTGCGCAGTGAGTACAAATAGTCATATTGCTAAAAAAATTGGTTTTTCTATCAATGAAAGTAGGCATTTTTATTAAACTAACAAAGTTGCACTTATCAGTTCTGCATTACCTAGGTTATTATACAAAATTTAGTTAATGTGAAGTGTGCCCTCTAAAAGATTGGAGTGAAAAGTACACAAGAGGGATAAATTCTGGTCTCCCCCAGAATATCTTTTCACGTTTTCCCCTACAGTATCTAATGATGATTATAGTGGTTAGAACAGCTTAGAGCGGGGGTTGGGCGCCCGAATTGGTCGTAGTGTATGTCTCTTAGAAGCACTTAAGCTAAGGCCTAGGTTGAGTATATCGAGAACTGCACGGCATGCATTAAACGTAGGCCTCTTAAGGATACCTTGGCCGGCGAGGCTGGCACTACTGGGCTTGGGACCACCCTCGTCGACTATTGTAGACATGAGGTTGCGACTTAAACGCTAAAATTTAACAAACTCATCAACTCAAGTTTTCACCTTATAATGCACTCTTCAAGTTTCCCTCCCCGCTCTGCTTTAGAGAGGGGACTTGGATTGATCCAGCAAGAGTGCCATAGTGCAAACAAGTTTAATTTGTTATACAGGTGATTTTGGCTAAGGCTTAGGCTTAGAGCTATAAAACTACACGATGATTCTAATGGGAAAACCGGGGTAGGGGGGATGACATGATCCTAAAATGTTCCAAAATTACGGGGATTCATGACTGGTTAATAACGATGTGATATCTTACCGGATGCCAATCCAGCGACACGCTTCAGTATCAGACGTTTTTATAAATCGTCCTGCGTCGCGCCAATCGTGCATTAGGCATTAAGTCGTATTGATAAAACGTTGTACTGGAAATGTGCTTTCTAAATAGTAAATGTCATATCGTAACGTACCTGTTACCTGACATTTTATTTTGTAATAGGAAGATGTTTGAACAGCGCCCATGATTCCCAAAGACTAGACTGTGAGAAAACATATATTTGATTATGGATTAGTAATAGCCAGTTATAACGCAACTGTTCGTATAGTTATGGCCCAGATGTTTCTGATTGAGTAAGTGTGGCTGGTTTTTTATTGAGGAATGTGTGTCCAAAATTTTGCTGTAAGATCAAACTTTATGTGTAATTATAGGATATTTACTGCAGTATTGTATACTGCATTCACTGAATTTTCGCAATGCGTTGTCTAGACTTTTTGTGGTTTATAATAGCATTTTATCATGTTTTCCATGCTTTAACAACATGTGAAAATGTGTATTTCAGCATCTTACCCATTAATTTATCATTATTAGTGGAAATAGCAGCGATATTATTAAGTTTCGTTAAGTATTATAACTTTTTTGCGGACGACTAGTTGGGATGCCTGCTGAAAATACCTCGAGGTAGAAGGTAAGCAAAAATTTACCTGGGTGACCACCAAAATCATTGGCAAGCAATTAACAACGAAGGTAGGGCACAGACCACGAAAGAAATTTTTCAAAATAAGTTGCAGGATGTGTATGACCTGTATAATTGCTTTATGTTAGTGTTTAGATTACTAGCTAATTTATCGCTGTTTGCTGCTGTGTCATGTATTATTAATTTTGTATATAGTAAACCATATAGCAGTTTGCTAAAACAAAAGCTAAGTTTATGATTTCATGTATATGTTATCATATGCTTTTTGTCGCGGATGTTATCACCTTGTCACCTTCAAAACAAAACAGCTGTGCAGCTTAATTATTCAACTGTTCCATTTTCCGCTGTTATATAAACAAGGCAAGGGCAGATTATTCAAACAATAATCATAATGCACTCCGCGTGAAATCGGTGTTTTCGCACTAACACGATATATTAGAAGATCATGCCTAGGTGCAATTCTGCAGTCAGTGCCCCACAGATATATTTATACAGTACCTGTATTAACAACTACTGAAAGTTGATGTAATGTATTTTGCTGTTTACCTATATTCGTTCAGGAGCTTAGTTTTAGATAATCAGGCTATTTTGGATGTAGTTCATGTTGTGTTTCTTTGTAGGCGCTAAATGTGAGTTCCAAAAATGCCTCGTTCTGTTTTCGGAGAAGAAAATTTCGAATGCTCAAGACATAGTACCTGCTCTCGAGTTAGCTAATCAAAGCAGACGGCCGCTTTTGATCATTGCAGAAGACGTCGATGGCGAAGCATTGACAACCCTTGTACTCAATAGGTTAGACGTTTTATTATGTATTACTGTATGATGGCATGTTTTTAACGTTTATGATTCAAAGTGATAGCTTGAGCTATATATTGATAGGTAAGATGTTTTGTAAGACGTTTCTTATTTGAAACAATTCACATATACATATAGGCTCCGGTACTGCGCATCTTTCTCGCAATACACGCTAAGATTCGAAATGGTATTTGGCTAATTTTGTTTTTAAATTTTCAAATCACTTTTAATTCTAGCTTTTCGGCCGCTAGAGAACATGTTTATTATCTGCTCAGATATGTACGGATGCGTTTTGGATAAATTTTTATGCAGCTGCGTATAATTGACTATCATTTCATCTGTTGTAGGCTAAAAGTTGGCCTCCAAGTATGCGCTGTGAAAGCACCGGGTTTTGGAGATAATCGGAAAAACACACTTAAAGACATGGCAATCGCAACAGGCGGCGTGGTAAGCTCAAAAATCCTCTAAATTGTGAACTATGCAAAGCCCAGTACTCCGTGGTTCGGAATGATTTATAATGCCCTTTCAAAGACGCCAGTGTAGTCTAAAAGATTATATTGTCACATTGTCGCACACTTTCTTCCAATATTAAGCGTTAGTTGTGTACTATGAAAATGACAATCCCACAGCTTATTCTTTGTTGTTTTTCACAATTTATCACGCTAATTTCCTGTTTGTGCTAGACAAATAAGTATTAATAATTAAAATAATTATTAATTACTATAATTATTATAATTAGGCGTACAAATCATTAAGTGTATATAACATATATACAAGGAAGACTATAATTAATTCATTGAATTCTGAGTGTGGTGCGTGAAGCGAACGAAGTGAAGTAATATTACTAGCCGTGACAGTGGTGAAATTTAACAACACCCTGTATTGGGTTTTTAGTTTCATTATGTCTGTTATTGTCGCACACAAAATTCAAATTTGGCTTGGCGGATTAATTCGTGCGATAGCTTTTTTGAAGTCATGTATTTGTACCCTTTAGTTAGGCGTGATGTCCGATTCCACCCCCCCCCCGCAATTACAGGCGGTCCTAAGAGGCTGGGGTCGCGTTCCGAAGGGGCTCAAAAATCATGCTACCCGAGAAATCTATTTTAATCGATATCCGATAGCTATGCGAGTCAACCTGAGCTCATCTTGTAGACCAAAAAACCTCCATAAGACTGTGTATAATACTTTGCATCTCTTAGGTTGTAAGATTTGGGTACGGATTCTTACGTGAGCCCACGGGATCGTAAATACACGAAAATGGCAATATATCCACAACCACTCAAGCAGGGAATAACCGTCTATTTAAAGCTAGTCAGGAACCTGGTGTTCGAAGCGTATATATACAGCAAAACAGGTCAAGGAAGAAATGAAGGTACTATGAATTTAAAATGTATTAAAAATTTTACATTGAAATTAATGTATTGCGATGACAATATTGCCTCTTTGGGACTTCCAAGAGGCTGAGGAAGCTAGCATTTATTTATCCATCGAGATATATGTTTTTGCACTCACATCGAAAAATGTGCTATGTACAGAATTGCGTAAACTGCGTCAAAATGAATGTTCTTTTAAGGCATGGAGCGTGGCTAGACAATTTTGCTCTGTCTTCAATCGCCTCCCTTTTTTTGACATAAGTTTCTTACATGTTGTTCCGTAGAAAACTTGAAATTATTGGTTTATATGGTTCTAAAAGATAAAAAGGTATACCATAATGATTATGATTTTCTGATCTTAATGCTATACATGAGACAAACTGTGATACTGCTCGATCAGTTTCAATACATACAGTTCGTTCCCAAGAACGCAGTTTCTGGCTGCTTTACAGGTATATATATATTACTCCAATGGTGGCTGACTACAAAGTTTACAAGCGCATTGGTTGAGCCTGATATAAATTATATTAGCCAAGCTTACAGCTAATTAAATAATCCATACTCTTTTATTTATACCATGTTCAACTGGTTCAATTCTAACGTATACCGCAGATTTTTGCATGAGTAAGCTGCTACAAGACTCGACCTAGCTTTGTTTCGTTAAAATCCTGCCGGATTAAAATGAAAAATTGCTGAAATTTGTCCTACATACGTTTCACAGGGCGATTTCTTTGAGTTAATATATTCTTTTGTTTGGTGTTGTTGGAACTTGATCATTGTATTATGTAACGTATGTTTGGACCACAGATGAAACAAAGATATTGACGAATTAAAAAAATTTTTTAAACCAGAATTCATGAATGGTTTTTGCCTTTTGGCGGAACCGAAACAGGAACACGATTTTTACCGGAACCGTATTTCCGGTTACTTCTTGCACTCAAGGTATATGGGTGATTTTGATCTCGTATTGTAGAGCAAGACATGTTGTATGTAGCTTCAAACGGTGTGCTACTATTGTCATTACGTGTAAAGGTTTTCCAATGGCTGAAAAGAGTTTTCAATAGGTCCATTGGGCCGAAGATGTACCAAATTTGTAATATGTTTGCAATCGCTCGAGCTGTAACGCTGTTTTGGTCTCATTTTATAGAGTAGTTTAACCTCTAAGTTTTTGTTTACTGCGAGCACCATTATAAATGGGTATATATTCTCAATTATTCAAGCAAAATGGTTGGAATTTGATGGCTCATTTTGTAATATAATGCTCAGCAGCTGTGACATCTCTCTAAATGACATATTCAACACTCAGAATTCACCATCTTAGCTAAAATAAGACTAGCTTACTAAGACAAGCTACTAGTTTTATTTGCGCCAATAATGCATGTTATCTTTTCAGTGCTAGTCCTTTTTTGCACCAGTACAGAAAAGATCATAACAACTATATCGGTATATTTTGTTCTTTACCTACTTCTGAATAGAATTCTTAAAACATAACTGCCTTTTAATTGATGCAGGTATTTGGAGATGAAGCAAATCTTATGAAAATCGAAGAAATACAACTGCACGACTTTGGGGAATGTGAAGAAGTAACCGTCACCAAAGATGATACTATGTTGCTCAAGGTAACCTTAGACTTCGGCGCGTTATCGTTGTAAACTGATTATTTACTTATGAACAGTAATTTCTTTCTAAAGTCTTTGAAATCTATTGGTAGCAACGTTTTAGCGTACAGTATTAGTACATATGAATTGGAAGACAACTGTTATTTAATAAGTTTTATTATATAAATCGGCGCATATTTTTGGCTATAACGTTGACTGTAATGATATTTAATCATCAATGTATGTGTAATATCGACGTGACGCTGCTGCATTACGCACTTCCCAGACGTAATGCCCATACGACCCCGGCTATCGTGACTTCAAGGGCGGACCTGATGGGTTTCAATTACGCGAATGTCTTTTCCCACGCGAGTCAGGCCCAAGAAATGACGGAGCTTAGCAAGCCGCAGGAGCGCTTCACAGGATGTGTTCTGATCCTGCCGGACGGGTTGCGCGCGTAGTCTACGAGGTACTACCTTTGAGGTCCCCAGGGAGGTCGGCTCCGTCACCTGCTCACAGGCCAAAGAGACCGTACCACTATTCCCTCTCCACGTTTTACCCGGGAAGTATAAAATTCTTTCTAACTTTCTAAAAATGGGCAATTGATTTAGTTTCACTTTAGCCAGTGGCCCCCACTAGGGTCCGACAAATCCCTAGACGTTTAACGTCGGATCCGCGCGTATCTAACTTTCCTAGTTTGGGTGCTCAGCGTGAGTTTATGAATCTTTCGGTGTCTGAGTCGCACCAATCGTACCTTTACAACAATAATTAACAAAATTATTTGTAATCGGCGAGTCACGCTGAGGTTTGCTTCTTCGATGCGCGGGTCAAACCTGAACGTGGTCGTCGATTTGGGGTGACGGATTTGAAACCCATTAGTTCCTATCGCTACTACGGGTCAACAAAACACTTGCACGACTTGGGTTTTCAGTGAGCATTTATTGATGAGTTGCACAAAAACTTATGGGTACACGGACAGATACATATTGTACGGGCAGATACAATAAGCGATATGTCACAATTATGGCACGCTAGTACAAAACGAGCAGAGCTTCAACGGGGAAGGGTTGCGGAGTCATCGCCTTTTTTAACGAACTCTCACAGCTGAGTCAAATCACGGCATATACTGTGAAGCCTTACCTTATGACAGCTGCGCTTACCTTACTCATGCAAAAACAGTAGTGGGTCAAATTAGAGTTCAGTACCGGTAGGTGCTACGGTTAGTTATCGATAATATGAAGGCGCCATCGAACTAACTATTTGCTCGGTACTACGCTTGCTAACAGGAGGGGAACTCCGACACAACGATAGGTTCGGGTAAGCGAAAGGCGGAAACGAGGCGGGGTATAAGGGGATGAGCGTGCTACGGGACGTTTGCGAGACTTCATCTTGCTCGTTCAAATCACACTACTATGGTACATGATAATCGGTTATTTCTACTTACAGTTAGTAGCGATGAGGCCAACCTATGACAACGTGATACAACAATCGAGACAACAATACTTATTAAAATCATGACAAAGTTAGGCACTTCGGTACGACTCCTGAACTCTTTTCTAAGGGCGCGACAACGGTACGAGACTTATGCTTTTGTCCTACTCGCATACATACATGCATATTTAGTGTGACCATGTAAAGTCTGTGATGAAACATCTAATTAGGCTGGCTAGCTTTGATGCTTATTTTCTATGCAATTACTTTGCAAACACAATGAAATTGAGACCCTAAGTATACTTAATCTTTGATCCATGTCATTACAAAAACGGACGTTTCAAATACGCCAACTCGAGTTATAACAGTAGAGAAAAGGAACGATTGGGCGGGCTTAGCCTTCGAGCAGCTTACGGGTCCCGGTAGAATGAAGTCGGGACAGAAATTTTGAGCTTTTCCTAATGAAATTTTGGTTCAATTTACCATACGGGTAGTACCTATGATTTTAACTAAAATAGATACGATTGGTGGCGAGACCTCATAGCCCATCGGCATGACTCTAATAATACTAAAACCTACTTCGATGTGCCTTGGAAAACATTCAAAAACGAGCTCAATTTGGGACTAAAATTTAACTGTTATTTCGAGCCCTTTCTGCTCGACGAAGCGAGACGGTAAACGGAGGCCTCGGTTGATAAGACAACCGTAGCCAATTTTACTCTCTGTGGTGCACTTGGTTTGAGCCTTTAACTCGTTCGATTCATAGTTTCTGGTCCAAATTTTGGGTATAATTCGGCTAGGGCTGGGAAGGACCTTTGATTTCTAATAACTCATTATTTTGTTAGCCTTTCTCTACTAAATTTTACCTGGCGGCTGAGCTTGACCTCACGTATTGATTTTCTAGGACCGGGTCAACGGTCCTCACAAAAATTGGTCGGTCGGGCCGAAACCCGATAGACCCGACATCGCGTCTAGCGACGTCGTCGATTTTACTTCTCTAAAACTTTGCCACTACTAACAAATTTACCAACCCTGGTAAATTTGATAATTTCACTGCAGCGGCCGTATATCGGAGATTCAAGTCTCCGACGGCTTTCGTGCTGCTGAACTACTATATACTCAGAGAAAGAGAGAAAGTCAAAACATGTGCAAAAGCAATACCAAAATCAACTTACAAAACTGTATATAAAACTGCATAAGGCAGGTAATTCTGCGAAAGTCGTGTCGACCCTGGGCGGATTTTGCTCTGCCCGGGTCCACAATTTTCATAACTTTTTGAACAGCCAAAGGCTTGGCCGGGCTAACTAGCTCAAATGGAAGGTCTAACAGGCCTCTATTTATACTGTAAAAACCCATGGGGATTCCTGGAGAAAAGTGTAACTTATAAACATTTCGAATTTTAGGTGGGGGCGGACCCCTATCGGGTCGTCGGGTTTGGGATTCCTACCCGATAATGACGGGTTTTGAAGTAGTATCCGGTAGCGGACATTACTACGACGAAGAAGTTACAGTTAGGCTCCTTCAGGGCCGTCGGGATTGGAGTTCTGACTTGATAAAGTTGAATTTGGCGATAATATCCAAAAGTAGACATACTTACGAAGAAGCAGCTAAAGTTTCACCAAGATTCCTGGAGGGAATCCTAAATATTTTAGTTTTAAACATTTATTCACATTTCGACGTGGTCAGGTCATTTTCAGGCCATCGGGTTTGGGATTCCGACTTGAGACTGACATGTTTTAGAATCCTATTCGTTGATAGACGGTGCTATAAAGAAACTGCCAAAGTTTCAGTAATATTCCTGGAGCTGATCTTGAAATATTTTAATTTTAATCTTGATTTTACATTTTGGTGGGGGTTAGGCCTCTTCAAGGCCGTCGGGTTTACGTTTCCGAAGCGAAATCAACGGGTTTTATAGTCCTATTTATTAGCGGACATTGTCACGAAGAAGCTGCCAAGGTTCTGACAAGACTCCTGGAAGAGAACGTAAGTTACTTGAATTTTCGCGTTTTGCTGGGAGTGACCCCTTTTTTGGGTCGTTAGGTTTAAGTTCTGACTCGATATTTGAACGTCTTAAATATTGAATCTATAGTTCGGATCCTCCGAGAGGTCCGGGAAAATTTTAACAAATTTGCTGGGGTTATTCCTGAAATGCGCCCACTTTCTACCTGGGTGAGCAGGCTCGCTAGCGTTGTCTTAGATAAGTATATCTGGCTGTGACTCAATACATAATTTATTCGACGTATGTTGCCGGTGGTATTATTTCCTTATGGTTAAGATGCAGCTGAGTTCCTATGGTAGCATAGTCCAAAATACAAGGAAAATTCAATTGATAAAGCTTCCAAAATCGACGGACGGTTTCACGTCCAAAGAAACCAATAAACCAAGAAAACATCTAGCATAAAATCCTCGGCAAAGTACTTGACACGGATGATGTGGCATGACTGCGGATGATTCGGAGTTCAATTAACAGTTTCCATTTCAAACAGGGTTTGTTTAACCTCGGTCAGCTCAACACTCAATCTTTTCGATCCTAACTCAGCTCAGGAAGTCAGGTAAAATCATTCGTAACGCGAGTGTCGCGTTTGTTTATACCCTAACTCATTGACCGAGGGAGGTCCAGTACGACTTCGGGTGCCTGATCCAATATTTCGAATAGTTAACTGCGGCTATGGGTCGGCGGGACGAGCTAGGACGGGCAGGTTTATCATGTAAAAATAAAGTATGGACAGGGAGTCCACCAAGACTTAATGTGAGTTTCAAACGGCACGCTGCTCTACTATACCCTAGTCACTTCTACAGATTGATTTAGCCTAACTAACTTCAGAGCTACTAAGCTCTCCTCACGTCCCTCCCTGTCCTCACTTACAGAGTCCGATCCTTCGTTCAGCATCCATCGCCCATCCACTTACAAACGCACGACCAAATACGAAAAATAAAATCCTTAGAAAATCGAAGTCGAAAACACTGACGAAAATAAGCGCCAGAGCCGGTATGCAAAACGACCGAACTCTGCGCTGCCGAAGTCGTACTGAACGCTCTTTTGTTTGTGCAGTTCTGCTTTTATACGAAAATTTTAAATTTTCAAACTTTTGAATTTCTGGTCGGTTAAAGTGCTGGCTCAGCACTTTTGTTCGATTTTCTGATCTAATGTGACTTAATTAAATCAATACTCTTATCGGCCGCATTCCGATCATATTTCTAAAAGTTTTGGGCCGATTTTATTATAAAATTTTATATAATTGTAATGATTTATTACTTTGTTTACTACGATTTAATATTAATATCAAAGCCTTTACTGTAGAAACTTTTAAATAGACCGGTAACCATACATACTTAAGCTACAAAATTTCATCAAGCTACTAATTTAATACAAACTTTTGCGACTTAGCAACAAAGCGACGACAATTTACGGGTACGCCAACTAAGCTCAGTTCCTCTCCACCGCCAACATTCATATTAACTTGCTGATAAGGAAAGTCAGCTAACATTGATTTTATATAAACTTTATATAAAGTACGTCTAATTCTTAACCCAAGCTTGTTTGCTTAATGGCTTACAATACTATGGTACGGCCAAATGAAGTTCAGCTTTAATTTTAAAACTTTGTAAACTTATAGCGTGCTGCTAATAAATTTTCCTAGTAAGAGACCACTCAAAGCTCCCATCAGCGCCCTCACTCTATCTAAACCTTATACGAAGTGGCGATCAAACTGTCTCTGAATAGATGGCATGTTGATTTACTCTAAATAAAAGCCGGCTTATATACGAGTCTTCTAGTATATGTATATCAAATTTATACCGAGTTGATATATACACAAACGTGTGTGACACTAGTATTATTGAGCTTAACATCAAATTCATAATTGGTGACTGGTCAGTATGGCCCGGCGTGTCAAGTAAACTACAAACTTTTATATTAACTTCATATAAAAGTTTTACTGATAAGAACGATACTGGCTTCCTACAAGACCAACGTAGGCTGATAACTTAATTTAAATTGTTCAGTGACTTACATATTTGGGACGCGGCTATGTAAACAAAAGGAGAAAAGAAAAGTGGGCAAGGGGTAAAAAGAAGGGTGGGGGACCTTGGGGAATGGCCAGAGTGCCAAACCACACCCGGATTCGGACTCAGAACGTCCGTCCGGTTAGAACGATATGTAACAGGACCGTCTTCGATCTATGGGGGGAATGAGCTCTTGGAGGAGGGTCCACGTCAAATTTTCTCCGGGTAAGGTGTTTTAAACGGCACCCTTGGGTTCGGAGCACACATATCTGGGGTGTTTTATATGTTTTTATGTTAGTCTCGACAAGGGGAATAAAATGAGGGGTGACACGCCTGTCGGGGCGGTATTTTGAAGTCTTCATATGGGGTACCCAAAAGTGGGCGTAGCGAGACCCGTCCGGGCTCGAATTAAAGCCTCGGGTCTGAGGATCCTAGCGAGACCACATATATACTTTTACGACCAACTTTCGTTGAGTTATTGAATTAAATGTGTTTTGTCAATTTTCGTACCTACACATCCGTTCATAGGTCCGTGGATCCGGGTCGGATTTCCACGAAACAGGTCTCATTCGAAAGATCGTAAAATCCTCTATAATAAATGTCGAGTACAAAATTTTCGAATTCTCAACGGTTCCGGAGTTATGGGACCGGAGCCGATTCTTTTGGTCCCTAAATTTCATAAATTTTCATTTTAAAATTTGTCTTATCTTAATGAATTGTCCAGTGACAATGGTAACATTGAACACTGGGAAATCTGATATTTTCGGTTTTCTCTTATACTTTTCAGAGCATATGCTCAATTGCTGTTCGCTTTCGGGCGAACAGTCACCTTTTTTGTGGTCCTCATTCGTGAGGACGGTCGTGACGGGTGTCCGTCACGGCCAGCCATTTCAAATAACAATTTAGAATAAACTTTGCGGTCCTACCACGCAGGGTAGGGCAATTCCTACGTAGATGTTCATTCTGGATTCAGCGAGGGAGTCGTACCGTCTTACAGTTCTTCTACAAATCGAGTGTGTCAAGGGCTCGCCATACTCGCGTTCAGCACCTATGAAAGATCAATTTGCAGGCGTAAAATCTCTAAAATTCCACCTAAAACACGTTTAATACGCTACGCTCTATGGATCATACTTCCAACCTGAAAATTACAAAGATTGTAACAAGGTACTACAACCAAAATACATAAAATTACGACAGCACGCAGGCGCTTTTATGGCCTGAACAATCCGATAAAATAGCACAAATATAGCACGAAATGATCATAAAATAGTATACAATAGTAACAATAGGGCGGCGCTTTTATGACCTCCTATTATAACAATGAACGGTATGAATATAGTATAGCACTCAGACACAAACGGTTAACAATTATTATCCCGATCAATTTGCTGGATTTGTACCTGAAAATATGTATAGGCAACAATATCGATTCCACGGTATCCAGTTATATGATACAGCCATGGTAGCATATATATAAAAACGTGCCTTTATGGCCATCAAACATATAACAAAATGACATCAATGGTACGTAATCCAAATATATACGAAAATGCCTTTATGGCCAACAATGACATGGTAAAATCATGATATTGTCAATATGTACATATATATCAGGGCGTGCCATCGGGGCACCAGAATAGATGGATACAAATGTCTGTATATACGGTTACGATTCCTTGACAAATATCCATCCCTGAAATAGCAATAATGATACCCATTTTGGTCGAAAACGATATCGGCGGTGCAGGCCGAAATACTGAAAATACGAGTCGGTTACATAGCGGGACTCTTTGAACCTGATTGCTCCGTTTACCGTTACACATATATATCATGCTATTGGAGTTGTTTCGATTACGTACATATATACCTTGATTTCAGTTCCGTTTCAATTATCTACATATATACCGGATAATTTCTGACTTGTTGTACGTATGTACTTATATAGCTGTATTGATCTTGCGAGTTGTTTCACGTACTGGTTTACGTATATAAAATGGTTCTAGGTTTGTGCCAGTCAGGCAGTTTACATATGAGGTGACAACAAGGCTTTGTAGTCGATGGATACACATAAAGGGACTCAATTTATATATATTTGCTTGCAAAGAGGCGATTAATTGGTTCCACTTACATAAAAGGGGGTATTACAAGGCGCGGGTGGGTTCCGTACCCTTATGGGCTATTCCCGTCGGGTGTTCCAGGTTGGGGAGGTACTGGTGGCAGAATTCGAAAAAGATGGCCACTATACACGTGGTCATGATTATTGGGGAACTCAACTAAATGTTGACCATTACACTATGGACAGGATTTTTGGTATTCACTAAAATGTTATCCATTACACTGTGGACGGGATTTTTGGTATTCGGAAAAATGTTGTCCATTACACAGTGGACGGGATTTTTGGTATTCGGAAAAATGTTGTCCATTATACTGTGGACATAATTATTGGTGGTCGAAAAAATGTTAACCATTGCACTGTGGTCAGATATATTTTTGTTCGAAAAAATGTTGACCATTGGGGTGTGGTCAGGATTTTCGTAAAAGTTGACCATTATCGTGTGGTCAAGATTATGGGCTTTCGCTGAAAGTTTACCATTAGGCAGTGGTCAGGATTATCCACCTCGTAACGATCCGTATGGATCTGTTACATATGTATAATCTTTGCTGCGTGTTTGAATATTTCGTGAACCACTGAAACGTGTAGTTTTTAAAACTGCTACGTGACTTTTACTACATCTTTATATTTTAGGGAAAGGGCAAAGAAACCGATCTTAAAAGACGACTGGACGAAATTAGAGAAAACATAGAGCTGTCGACTTCAGAGTACGAGAAAGAGAAAATGAATGAACGAGTTGCAAAATTATCTAGTGGTGTTGCCATTCTCAAGGTATATTTTTGAAACGAAGCGACCCGATTTTTCACTGAGGGTGCTAGCGGAGGGGGAAAATGTTTTTTGTCTGTTTCTGGTCATTCATAACTTCATCGTTGGACATATTTTGGTGAATTTTTTTATTCGATAGAAAAAGTGGTGATGATGTGCCCTTTTGTTTAAATCGAACAGCTCCGACCCTATCTTCGGGGTCGGATGGCAAAAACATGTTTTAAGGGTTCTTTGCCGATCAGTGTTTCGCAGCTCATATCTCGCGACATAGGAAATCACTATACATAATCAGCTCATCGTGATCTACAACTTTGTTGATCACGACTGTTTGTGGTACCATTCCCTGGGTCCTGTGGGGCCCAATATGGTTCGTCGACCCTTTGCCATCAATAGGAATTTTTCAATTTTCACCATGTTATTGTATGTTTTACCTTACAATGAGTGCCTATTAGATTATCAACATGCTGGATATGATCGCTTTGTTATCGGGAGTCTAACTTGACTATAGTCTTTGGTTTCTAGGTCGATGAAATTAGCTTGGTAAAGGGCATCGTAAATATTTTATATTATAGAGGTTTTTTGGTATGCTGAATACGATGATTTGGTTATCTAGAGTCCAGCGGAAGTAGTTATGCATTTTCGATGGGTTTAGGATCGACGAGGTTTTAGGATTTTCAATGGAGTCAGGATTCAAGAGGTATTGGTGTTATATACATCAAACACATCCTGTTACAGGTGATTAAACGAAATATCTTAAAAATGAAACAAACGCGCTTGCTCCGTTTCACCGTCGCTTGCGGGTTACTAGTGTATTATCTGCTTAGTGTCGTCTCTTAGTTTTGGTGACCTCCAACAGTACACATGGAGATCAGAAGTGTATCGATGATATGAGCTGAAAATATATTGTTAGCTATTTTTTGTAATATATTTGTTTTAGCGATCTTTCTGCTCTTATTTTCCCCGTAATGTAACACCAGCAATATCACAATAATTATTACAGGCAAAATAAATTTTCATTTTGTTCCTTTTTGCTCGATATTTTGACCTAGTAGATTTTTGTGACATTTCTGATGTATGCAATATTTAGTAATTTCTGGCATAAGGCGACTTGTTGTCGGGAGAAGCAAGACATCTTTAGCTTCTCGGAGTGCTTCATCAATTCAGCGAAATATAAAATTATAAGGACTATAAATTATTATGTAAAAATTGCATATCGAGGACTCTTGTTCGTCCTACTACATGCTACCAGTGGGCTTTTCTGTGTAGATTAACATTCTGTATTTAGATTGGTGGATCAAGTGAAGTCGAAGTGAACGAAAAGAAAGACCGTGTAAACGACGCCCTCAATGCGACACGAGCTGCGGTCGAAGAAGGTATTGTTCCCGGCGGCGGTGTAGCGCTGCTTCGTTCTCTTAAAACTTTGGATACGCTCAAAGCTGACAACAAAGATCAACAGACAGGTTCGCTTTCCACTTCCTTGTACTTTGGCAAAGTATTTTACCGCAAATGCAGATATAATATAGCCATTATCATGATACTTATTTATTGCATACTGTATGGATGTTTAGATGAATTTTGTATTTGAACAAGGTTGCATGTTATTTGTTCCAATGGCACGATTCTGGTTCGCGATGTGTTTGGCAAATTTGTCTTGACATATATATCGAAAATGCTGCGCCGTTCAAAGTTGTCAAACACGTAAAGCTGCCGTATGTCTGACGTTCTTGTTACACACGTTTTGAACTGTAGAGCCATATTGAACAAGCACTATCATTGTAAATATGTTTTTGTTCGTGTAAACACGGCTTATGTTTTTCAGTGTGGGTACTACATTACTGTGAATACAAATTATGTACATTCATAAAATTGGTATTTTACTATTAGTTGAATTTCTCATAGACATAATTGCTTTTTGTGATTTTCAGGAATAGATATTGTTCGTAAAGCGATTCGTATGCCAATAACAACGATTGTTCATAACGCTGGTGTCGACTATGACAGCGTTGTATCAGAAGTTCAGAGTAAGGCAGATCCGCTTATCGGCTATGACGCTATGAACGATAAATTTGTCAATATGATCGAGGCTGGGATAATGGATCCAACCAAGGTAATCATTGATCTTTTAGATGGAAAAATCCACTTTACTTTTGACATACTTTAATCAAAATACATGGTAGACGTTCAGAGTTTTAACCCTTTATATACGGAACCCCAACCCACGGAGATTATTCGTCCAAAATCGTTTTTAAGGAATGTTTTAACGCAATAGAACAATATAAAATCATCCATCTTAACTCAGAAATTAGACCTCAAAGAAATGTTCGACAAGGGTGAACAAATGTCTTTTTCACACGTTCACCATGGTGAACATTTAAAACTAGCGCATGTTCAGTTCACTACAGGCCGTCAATCATTCTACAAGCATTAGTGTCAAAAGTTTGCTAGTGGTTCACATCTTCACTATATACCAAATTCTATATAATCGGTATATCATATTTACCTTTTTCTGTAATTGTCAGATAGTCCCATCGTGAAATGCTTTGAAGCAGTTGCGGCCCTTTTGTCCGATTTTGAAACAAAGATGTAGTTGACATCGACCAGAAAAGACCAGAGTTTTCTTCATACAAACCTTGCAACGCACTACCCCCTTTGAACCAGTATCGAACTCTGGAATATGGCCAAATTGATCGTGTCGTTTTGCCATGGGAACATTCTTTGATCTTTCAATCCCTTTGCTTGAAGACGCTTCTTGTTCAAATGGTTTAGCCGCAAGTTCTGCCTGCATCAGCTCGCTGGCGACCGCCATACGGAACTTTAGAGAAGATTTTGCTTTCTCCTTATTATTATCGGCCGCCGCACGATGAAGCAGCCATCCATTGCCAACACCTAAATCAATCAATCGGTAAAAAATCCGCATGTACCATTTTTTTTGATCGGAAATCAATGTTGTATAACTTTGCAATTTGATCCGTCAGATCAACGCCGCCCATAAATTTGTTATATTCTGCAGCAATTTTTGGCCTACTTACAGAAATTTTACTTTTTTGTTTTTGGTCCCAGCGTTCAACTGCATCTTTTGGTTCAATTCCAACATAATTTGACGCCATAACGACTCGCCCGTTGTCGACCCAGCCACATACCAAGACTTTAGTATCGGAGTTGTACCAATGATCAATATTTCCACGCCCCTCCTTCAGCGTAACGTTTTCAGCTTTAAGCGGACAGTCTTCCAACCTATTTTTCCTAAATGTCCCAATTGCTTTGAGTCCGATAGCACTCAAAACCTGAACAAGGACATACTGCTGAAATAGTTATCGAAGTGAATCTTAGTCCCTGGCTTCAGACCTTTGCAGAGTCTTAAAACCACCTGTCCTCCAATGCCACAGCGCTTAATGGTATCGCTATCGAAACCAACATCTTGTGCAAGGACTTGTACAGCATCCGCTGTTCGGTAAATTTGTGACGACCGGGAAGTGCGCTTTGTCATAGCCGCGGTTGAAGATGTACCGGCAGTGGATCCTTCCGTTGCTCCGCTAGCTGAGGAAGATGACACTCGGGTATATGAATCGGCTGCTATTTTGACAGTAGCTCCCTCGTAGACTTCGATTTGGTAAACATAGCCAGATACACCGGAACGCGCCCACAACTTGTACCCCCATTTATCTGGCTTTGATGGCAAATATTGCTTTAGTGAATCGGGAGCCCTGCCACGAAACTTTACCATTTGTTCGTCGACACTTTGATGTGTTTCGTAGAACGGCTTGGCTGAGTCGAAGCTGTTATTCATCAATTCAACTAATGGTCGTATTCGATAATGCTTGTCGTAATCGGGATTTTGCTTGTCAGTGATGTGAAGCGTCGGATCATTAAAGTGAATAAATGATAACAGTTCCATAAACCTGTCTCTTTTGAATGTAGCTTTTATTGCCGGAATACCAATTGTGTCGTCCCAGTAAAGGTACTTGGCCGGGAGCTTTACAATACCCATGAGAATCAGGCAGCCGATAGATTTGTGTAGTTCGCTTTTGGTCATTGGTTCGATTCGATGAACTGATGATGGTGATTTAGTTGAAGCTCGCTTCTTCGGCGGTCGCCCTTTGCCCATTTGATTCTGACTGCCAACTCTATGCTTCTTGTATTCTAGAACAGCATCAACAAGTACAGAACAACATTTCAACACAAATATTTGCAAAAATTCAGAATATTCTTTTCAAAACTAAAAGTATCCCAGTAGGTTTGGACACAACAGTTGTAAATACTAATTTGGATTAGGCGATAATAATCGACAAAATCTTTGCATTGACTATACTAGAAACACCAAACCTGATGGCCCATTTTGCGTTGACAAACCCAAACCTAATGGCACATTATGTTCGCTGCAAATGATTAATACGTGTCATTGATGACTCCAATATATCGAGATAAAACGTGCGATGCATACACTTTTATACGTTTGGGCAGAGCTTAATAAATTACACGCTTGTATCATAGCTATGTAATCTAAATAAAAAGCTGTCGTCACGTGCATATAGGTGATATGAGCACATGACGGCATGCACTAACCCAGATACAGGTTGGATTGATGCAGTATAAGGTCCATAATATCATCATTGAATATCGCCAAGAAATATTTCACCATTTCAACTCCAAGACCAGACTCGTCGATGGTAAATCCGTCAAAATCTTCTTCAACAGAATCCGTGAAAATAGGATCGTCATTCTCACAAAATCGTATATCGTGTTTTATCCACTTCGCTGGTGCTGGTACTAAGCGCGATAGCGGTTCACTATCAGAAGCGTTCTCGTCAGAGTTATACTCGTCTAAGCTGATATCCGATCAGGCAGAAGAATTATGGTTTTCACGCTCCGGACTATATGTTGGGTCGGCCTCAGAATCACCAGAACTTGAGCCGGAATCACTAGTATCCGCATATCTTTTTGCCAATTTTTAGACTTGGTAACAATTTTTTTACACTTAAATCGCATAATTTACTAATGTACTACTAATACTAACAGTACTTTACTAATACGTAGATTTATGAATAAAGCGATCTAAATCTAAAACTAGAAATATTAATAGTAGTACCATATTGTCCACATGGGTGAACATTTGGCTAAAGTCAGTGTTCACCCGGGTAAATATTTTAAAATATAACTGTTGTCTTCGAAAACATTTATGTCCACCGTAGCGAACATTAGATATAGCTCAATATCGTATAAAAGAATATACATCGAGATCTCACTATGTGGGTGACTGTTCACACTGGTGAACGTAAAAATTTTGTTTGAGAGGATTTCGATATTTTTCATTGGAGCGTTAAATATAAATTTCCAAAATAGTGGTATGACCGTAAATCAGCTTAAAATCATAATACAAATATGTGTATTTCAACAATCGTCTACATCCGTCGCATTACTTCAAGTGACTATGAGCAACAATTTTAGAGTATTTTGAAGCCACTTCAGTTAGCTATATAGTCAGAAAGTACGCATTCCGTATGTTCACATAGGTGAACATCCGTCCATAAAGGGTTAATGGAGGCTTTAAAATGAAGAAAAATACTTAATGTTTACATCTCGTGATTGTGTGCTTTATTTGCTGAAGCTATATTATTTGACAGTGATATTTGTGTAAGCTAGAGCTGACTGCTGTGTTTGCCCATCTAGAAGACCGCTTGTGGGTGGATTTTCGTAAACTTTCTAGGCTTGTTCAATTACGCTTATGTATTTTTTGGAGCTTTTTGTTTCGAAGTGCTGTCGGTGACATTGCTACAAAGCTTAATGTCAGAACTTAGGCGCGAGTAAAGTTAAAGTGACCCCGCTAACCATCCTATTTTGCAATTTCCGATCTTGAATCCACATACATTGTTACAGAACAAATAGAATATTCGATCCGAATCACTGCTAGCGCAGACATAAAGCTTTTCATTCGCGATATGACAATTCCGTAACATTTCTTAGCGTTGAAACAGGATTCGCTTCTGTTCGCGAACAAATTTAGTGTAACTGTGACGTCATAAACAGGACGGTCATATTATTTATATCTTGCTTTTAGTGAACAAGCCCCTTGTTAATACAAATCAGACAAAATTCTGTTCGCGAACATATTTGATATTTGTGAACAAAAAGTAGCATTCTGTGACTAACAGGAAAATGTTCGGTGATGAAAATTTTTGCAAAAAAACAAAATAGGATGATCATTGGTGTCATTTTAAGTTTAGTTACGCATCAATCGTAAATAAAACATATGTTTACTGCAAAATTATATATATTGGATCCTCTAAAACTGGGACTGTGTATTACGGTATCTATTTTAATTTTATGGCCTAATTTTGGTTTTTATATTTAAACAATTGTTTTGTGCTATGAAGTCCAGACCGTTTGGTAGTAAAAAATCTTCATTAGAACTCTCCACCTGAGTAGGCCGTGCTTTACAGCGTTACCGATTTCACCATTAGTGTTTTATTTCGAAGTGAGTTTGACTCACATATCTTGTGATATATTGAAAACATTTTTAAAACTTTCAGGTCGTACGTACAGCACTTCAAGATGCGGCTGGCGTGGCATCACTGCTGACAACAGCCGAAGCCGTAATCACTGATATTCCAAAAGAAGAGCCGCCAATGGGCGCTGGAGCAGGAATGGGTGGAGGCATGGGTGGTATGGGCGGTATGGGAGGATTTTGAGTGGACTGATTATATAAGCACGTGTGTTGCCTTCCTGAACTGCTGAATTAAGCACTGATTTATAAGTAACCTAAAATGATTTCACTATACAAAGTTTGTTGATGCTTTTAAAAACTTAAATAATAATTATGAATAGTCGGATACGTAGTCGTTATTGCGTGCTGGGCTTTTTAAATATATAAGAATTCTCCTGTAAATGTCAATGTTTTGGCAGCATATGCCAAATCAACCGTCAGAAATAGAAGATGTGTCTTGTATATTTTCAGCCACTTTTGATTCATTTTCTAAACAAACGGATGCTTTCAGCATTTTAATTAGAATTTTACTGTGTACATGTATAATGATCGAGTGTCAACGAAATTATCAATGACTGAATATGATTTACTGTTTAGAAGGGTCAACGCGGTATCAAATCGTGTGACTGTTTGCTGTACATTAATTTGACATTCATACCATCATTTAATTCTTTGTAGAAACACGTTTGATGGGAATATTCCTTTTTAAATAGTATATTTTTGCGCAATCTTACAGGTGTTTCGTCAAACTTTTGCGCTAATTACAGTAATTGGTTCACATATTCGAGCTAGATCTTGCACGACAATAGAGAAATAATTTGACATCGACAATAGATAATTTTGTTCGTTTCCAGTATCGTACTTGCGTCAAATTTCAGTTTAATATGGTGTAGAGGCATATTCTGATTACACTTTCCGGTAGACCTAAGGCTACAACAGACGTTCAGCTTTTGTATACTGATGGGACTACAATCTACTTGTGAATTATCTACATGTACGGTGTAATTAGTCTTGAAACCGTGTGGAATGCCTTTCATAACCCTATTATGCTATCTTAAAACTCAAGCGAGCATAGTGTGACAAAACGCTCTAAATTCTTTTAGTTAATTCGCTGAAGGATTTAGACTTTTAAGTAATTTCAAGTAAAGTATACATTGTTTATTGCGTTGTTAACGATAGGGCTTTAATTATGGCTGCATGGGTACCACTTTTTCGCAATTTCGATAAATCAGACTTGGTAGTTTGAAATTGCACATTTTTTGTAAATGTTGTTTAACTATTTTATGGTTTAAAGAAGTATTTCTCCAATTTACATCCTCAAATGAGAGTATATTTAAGATAATGAAACGTTATTGTGCTCTAATAATATGTATGATTTCATCACAAATGGTGAGTTGCTGACTATTAATAGTAAGGTTTTTTAGTTAATAAGGCTTACAGTGTTCAATGCGGAGAAATTTACGCTACAATACCATCCAAACTGGTTTCACATATAAAATCGTTCCAGGTCATTACTTTTTGCTGCAAGAGCCGTGATTCCGTGGATAAATCAATATATTGCAGAAACTAGAAAATTGTAATCATCGGAAATTTAGTGAAACTAGATTATTGCAACGAAGTATATTTCTTAATATTAATAAAAGTCGCACAGTTATATCAATTTTGCTTTTGTAGTGACATGCATACGCTGCGAAGGTGGACGGTTTCTTTTGGGCAGGACATCACTTTTCCGTAGGATTTTTTAGATGCTAAACTTTTCCTTCATTGGCGACAGTCTACTCTTCGATTTCAAAGCATAGTACATAGTTGTATCAAACGGCGACATATGTTTCTTGGGTAGTAAAATCTAAGAAGTCAGCGGACCGCGGAACTTCTGAAGACGAATTGTCTTCTTCTTAGTTTTGTCGCGATATGGACAAAAATGTTCAAACAACAGCGTCCATCACACATTGAGTGTTGTACACGGATATTAGCAAGCTTACAATACAACAATTACTATTATTTCGCTGGGTATAAAATATGAAACTGAGTATCATTCAGTGACTGAATAATATCGATTCGCGTATATATATTTTATATTTGATCATTTAATATTCTGTGTTGAGCTATAGCTTACGTAAACTGTATTGATATTAATTATGTTATAGTTCTATTCACGTTATTGTTACGTTACGTTTGATCATTCTATATAATATACGTAGGCATTTAATTTTGATAAGTTTATAATGAGTGTATTACCTAATAGTAGTAAGACATTAATATTAAAAACTATGACAGTATTTTGGCATTTCCTAGTTTTGGTCGATTGAATCTTGGTTTTAAAATTGTGGTCACAAATATTACAGAGTCGATCATAACGAGTCTTGGGTTCCTTCATATTAATGAACCTGATATATAACTATATGTACCACACCGGGTTATCTGTTCCTTTAATATACCCAAGATAGTGTGGGCATGTTATTTAAATAGGTTTAACATTGTCTGAAGTTCCAAACTACAGCCAAAGTGGACGTGAGATCAGTACAGTTAGTAAAGCATTAGGTAGTGTATACTTTTGTAAAAGCGTGTAACGCTAAAGCCTTGTCGAAACTATGTGCACTGCTGTAATCAGGGTGCACACATATATGGTCGCAGCAACTGAAAGATGCAAGGAACTTTCTTCGCTGAAGCCATGCCGCAATACATTTTATGACGCACGGATGTCCTATTTTATGCGGTATTAGTGACATTGGAGCAAGCCTTAGTGTGCAGTTTTGCAGCATATACATAATTGACTACTATTAGAGTTAAAATATATGTTACTAATTATTATGATCGTATTTCATCAAACCGCTGTTTTACTAGAAGCCACTGTTGTAGGGTTAGTTGAGTTTTGTGCATTTCTCTCAAGCAAATTGTCTTTACTTCGTGATCAATGTTATTTTTTTCATTAAATTTTTTATTATATTGAATCTTGTTGCGTTATTGGATGATTGGAGCATTTGGCATTTTTGAAATTGCTACCTGTGCGGGTATGGGATAGTAGTTGTCGGAGCTTGTGCCTACCGAAATGAATGCGTTGTGTGTTACACTTATTTTGCTCACTGAAATACTGGTGTAGAAACGGATCACAAAGACATACACAGGTAGTCGCACAGATAAATCGATGAAAGTTGTATCGATTATCGAGGCTGCATGCAGTGAGTCTTGCGAACCTTACTAATGTGCGGATACTGCGGTTCCGCTGATACCGTTGGTGCGTTATATCTATCGTGTAACACTGGTGTCGACATGCTAATTGCTCAAATTGAGGCTGGGTGTTGGTGTTTAAAGAAACGTTTTTCGTTTCATGATCGCCATTTTTACCTTATGCGGTATATACACTTCCGAATAATACACGCATAGCGTAAGATCAGCATAGCTCATTCTTGTACCTGTTCTCCAGTTGCTGATTCATCTCTGCGTGATCGCTTTTCGTTTGCAGTTTTCGGCTTTGCGTAAGTTTCAGTCAGTTCATATGGCTATTCTCTCTATAAGATCGGCGATACCTGAGCTAGCATTTTCGTTAATCGGTAACGCAACCACGGAGTTTTTCTCAAACAAGTGACACAATTTGTTAATAATCTCTATTTGTGCCACGGTACCGTATGACTACCATTTCTTCAATGTGTTCGTACCACTTACTGCCCGGGTGTTGAACGACAGTTGTCAGCTTTGCGTGACTGGCGATCGGGTTATATATGGTGTTTTCTCATAAGTTCTTCCGTTTTTTCATAAGGTCGGCGATATCCTCCAAGCTTGCATTCTTGCCAGTCGTAAACCCAACCACAGAGTTTTCGTCAAACGTGATGGAACGACTTGTTCTTAGAAGCCTTTTCTGTACTGTGCCGTATGACTAGTATTTCATCAATGTGTTAGTACCACTTACTGCCCGGGTGTTGAACGACAGTTGTCAGCTTTGCGTGACTGGCGATCGTGTTATATATGGTGTTTTCTCATAAGTTCTTCCGTTTTTTGATAAGGTCGGCGATATCCTCCAAGCTTGCATTCTTGCCAGTCGTAAACGCAACCACAGAGTTTTCGTCAAACGTGATGGAACGACTTGTTCTTAGAAGCCTTTTCTGTACTGTGCCGTATGACTAGTATTTCATCAATGCATTCGTACCAATAGCTGGCTCGGATGTTGGACCGTCTTGATCAATTTGCACTGAAGGGTCTGGTTAAAGCGTTCTACTGATGGGGCGTTTACGTTATGATTTGCACGCCATATGGGAGTTCTTTCCACACACGAACTACATAACACGTAACGATGTCTCGCGACAGGAAACCAAACAAGCGTTCTCCATAAAGTAGTATACACAGCCTTGCAGCAATGACATCGTGCCCAGGGTCTAAATCATTTGAGACGCATTTTGTCGGGCATCTAGCCCGCTGCATACACCACACTATTTCAAATAGCGGCTACGAGATTACGGCAACAGAGTGCCCCGCACGACGTTCAGCCAAACACGCCGCCCGGCATCCAAGTAGCTCCCCATTTATACTTCAGAATAAAGTAACTGTTATTATATTCCGATCCTCAGACAGAAGTGGCACCGTGAAGTCTCGTTACCGCATTGTGCATTTGAAAAGTCTGTTCAATGTGTCTGCAGTCCACATTATTTCACGCAGCTGTGTCCGTTCTGCATCGGACGGTGAGCAGTAATACATTAGTGGGTATACGTATGTGCTATTGACCTTTTGACACCGTAATGATATGAGTCAAAATCTGCCCTCAATATTATAAGGTTTCGTCGTGGACTCTGCGACGTGTGTGCGTTCGCGTGATCCCCTTCCTGGTGACTTGGGGGCGGTGATGACACGCGCTGTTCTCAATATATACTATTCCTTATTATAACCTAAAATCCCAGTATATATACTAAACCTGGGGCCGCCGACCATCGGACTCCTCCAAGCTGATGCTTTTGTAACGATGAAATTGTTCTAAGCCGTGTTCGGAGGTTTCATATATATGTATACACACGCTGTTGCTAAATTTTGCTGCTGAGTAGTAAATTTATGGCCGCGACGTGTTACCTGTTTTGTATCCACACCGTGTCCTCGAACATAAAAAGCTTTTAAGGTTTAGGATGATCACGCTGTAAACTAGGACCACACTTGATTATGCATCGTTACTTGGTCTCGGAAACGACATTCCTATATGTTGCTGTATGTTTCATGCGCTAAAATTGTGCACTTGTGCAAAATTTTCTTTCCATTTTTAACTTTATTTGAAATGGCTTTTAACTCAACTACGTACACCGCATGTACAAAGTTTCTTAGTTTTTTCGTTGCCTAATTATGTCGATAGCCCTTATATTTTCACAGTGATGGCCGTTTAGGTATATTGGCTAATGTGTATATTTTCGGTGTGAACAGCTTTCTCTGAAATAAACTTACGATCGTAAATCTGTAACTTCACACGAAACGCGGACACATGTATTCATATATCACATATATATTCATGGGATTTTGAGACCCTTTGAACATCAAAAACGAGTTTGTGTACACAGCTAGTGGGATTTGTGTAGAATTTAACGAACGTTGTACTCGGTGAAATGGACAACGTTAGAGCATTCGCAAAAACACATGTACACTCGATAACAGGCAATTTGTTATAATTTAGACTTTGTTTGTTGAAACATTCGCTTGCAGCTCGCTGTTGGAACGGAAACAGTCGGTTCCCACCAGTGTCCTGTAATTTTGCGAGATCTTAATAACGAGTTATAGGGTGCTTATCGCATCAACGGTATTTGTTTTATAGCGTGTGTATATCATGTGCGGTGCCAGTTACGTGCTTACCACCAATTTACGCTTATAATTCTAACGTTACAACGCCCGGTGGTCTTATGAGAAGCAAGCACATTGTGTGTACTGTCTTGTAACGCTGGCAAAACGAGGTTTCTTTGTACCACTAAATCTATAATATATTTATATTGAATCGGCTTGTGCACAACGTTACTAGTCACGAAATAGTCGAAATTTCCTAGCGCTTACCCGAATTTTGACAAATAGTCATTGCACTATTGATAAACTGATTCGTGTATGATCGTCATTAAACATATTAAGGCTATGCTTATCTAGCGCAGATATTTATGATGCTTTCCCACATAGAGTGACATATTTGTAACAACGTACATTGCAACGCGACGCCCCAATTGAGTCTGCGTTTGCACGCGCGTTCTGATTCATTTGAGGTGTGAACTTCAAAGGAAACAAGCAACAGTTCCTCGATAGCGTAGTGCCTAATGTTCAAGGCTTTGGCACAAACCTTTCAAGTTCAATCTACCGCTGTGACAAAAGTATGTTCAACGTTATGCGAAATGCACATTGATTCATGCGGGAAAGTAAATTTTAAATTATCGCTCAAGTAACCCTTTCCCGCATAGAGTATTACACAGCGATTGCAACGCAACACACTAATCGAATTAATTGTGTGGCGTGCGTTTGCATATGCGTTATTATTCGCTCGCTGTGTGAGGTTCCTTAAGGTACAGAGAAAATGTTGCTAGATTGCGTAGTGCCAAACGTACATGTTCAGAACCAAACGGTCCCGATTCCATCCGGCGCTGCAACAAAAGTTGTTCAACATTACTCGAAATTAAGTTCATCCGGAAAGGGGTAATTTATACTCAGGTCGCTAGACTATCCGATTTTTTAAAGCCGACGCCTTCTAATGCATTACTTGCTGAATTTAATAGTTTAATATATGTAGGTATTCATTTTAGTCCCAAACTGATATAAAGGGTTGAAACTGAAGAAGACACTCTGTGGTCATGTTTTACTACGAAATTTATAAGTAAGCAATCAAGCTAGGTTTAACTATACATAATTGTTTAGGGTGATCCGTTCTACATATATTTAATGTTTCAGGTAACAAATTGAATTTATATACTCACTATCAACATATATTACAGATAATGTTCTTACTGCGTATTCTTATTGGTTGGTTGTAAAAATTTTTGTTCGTCAGTGTTAATACACATTTTTAATAATGAGGAATAAGTGGAAGAAAAAGCGAATGCGGCGGTTGCAGCGAAAGCGAAGAGCTGCCAAGAAGTAGTCCTTGGATAGCAGTATTGATCGGACATAAAGTTGGTCAGTTGACATCGAATGGACTGATGGAGTCGTTAACATTATTATCTGCCTTTTGTTATTACAACAGTTATTAATTTTGATTGACAGTGTATCGGAATTATTGGAAGTATAAATGAAAACTATCTTGTGGATGGCTCATTCGTATTTTAAAGCTAAGAGTACAATGTTTACGTCCATGTAAATGTAGATACAAATAATAGGTTTATCTTTTTGAAGTGAAAGAATTAAGTTTGTTTAGCAGTTAATTGCTTGTACGAAATTTTTTTCCTCATGGCATATGATAATAAATTTTGCACCAAGTAACAAAAGATAGACGTATGTATGTTTATACTTCCAGTTTTCCATTCTCAAATTATACTATACTTGTATTTAATAATGAAGTGCCGTGCAATGATCTACGACTGACTACAACTAGGGTTAAATATGACCATGTGTTATATAGACTACGATATGTTCCAATGAAGTTATCGTTCCATGGTGCTACAGCTGTTGTTACTGTACTATATGGTTTGCGTTTTTTTACCCAAACTGTATCTGAATAAATAATCCATTTTGTTTAGACAGTTTTGGAGCGATGAATGTAGAAAGTAAGGCTAAATATTAGTTGAAGGTCATAAGTTTACGGTTGTGCCATAATGCAAACAATTAGGCCAAACGCTAACACCTTTGTATAACTGAAGAACCGAACACTAATATTATATACTGTATTATCGTTTTTAAAGATATAAACTGCACTCTCCTCGACTGGCCATAAAATCAAGTTTGCAATGAAGGTATTTTAGTGTTCATTCAGCTTGACTACAATATAGGGAATGAGTAAGCTGTTTTTCTTTAGAACGACATTGTGCCGTTTGAAGATTGCTTAATTTTCGGCTGAGCTTGCCTAGGAACGCTTGCCTATGATTTTTTGGATCAATGAGTAAACTTCGAACGATTGAGCTTAAAACATTGAGCAGCAAATTAGTGACCATTTCACATTTTAACCCCTTAATGGCCGAGCTAGTTTGCGTACCGTATAATGTTTAACATACCCGAGCTGGCCACGCGGAGCAAACATCAATCGAGAACCGCGTACACAAATCGCTGAGCCATCAGGGAGCTGTTGCTTTCTTCCTTACGGAACCCAGCAAAGTGAGCAAATGATGCGCTTCAAACAAGCGCAGCGCTATATGCATGCTGTCAGGCGTTGCTGCTCCGAGCATGCGGCGCGCCACGGGTCCTCGGACAGCTTTCGTATACGCTCCCTGAAAAGCCCGGCCGAAGAAAATTTACAAGACCACACGGGTTTCAATACAGTATAGGCTGGTGGCGCGCAAGTGGCTCCAGATTTGTGAGGCATTTTCATGCATATTGTACGCACACATATGCTTGAAGAATCACAAAGGGAAATTTAGTTAGGACCGTACGAAGCGTGGAAGCCGTCTGCAAATCAAGTCAAGGAGGAGCAGTTCAAAGCAGTAACTAGGGCTTCCGTTGAAGCATCCTTCGAAATTCGAAGTAATACCCATTTCTCATTGCTGAGGACGACCCGTCTTTCAAAAAACCCTTCGACGGGTCCTCTCAAGCCGCACTGCTACGGTAGGGAGTTTCGTCTTATCTTAAACAAACTAACTTCGGTTAGGCAGACATGGTCACTCCGAATGCAGCGTGACGTGTCCTAGCCCATCTGACTTTAATTCCCAACCAGCTCCATTTAAGGCTTCAACGGGAACGGCATTTTGGTATTTGGCTATCGAAAACACACAAATGCAATTTTAAATGAACTCAAATAAAGAGCGGGATGGGAATCTCTCACGGGATTTAGATTCCACAGGTGATTTCGGGCATGGTTGGTTTTTCCGGAAAAAAAGTCGGTCCGGAAGGTTTTTCCGGAAAAAGAATAGAAAAAAGTTATAGCTTTACTGTTCGGCGAAAAATAGCAGGAAACACAGTTTTATGTGAAATTGAATCCCGTTGTTGTTATTAATGCGTATTACTGAAAAAGGTCTAAAACTGCAATGTTGTCACATAGAATTTGCAACCACACAGTGCAGCGGTGCTTGAATCTTTCCAAGGGGGAGGATTATGTGAATACCACACGGCATCGATAGGAAGAGTACGTATAATTATTTGGGTCAAATTAAATTGTGAAAGAACTGCGTAGGCAACCGCAAACTCATATTTTCTAGCTTGGTATTTGCGTGATAACATGTTAATGTAACAGGACCGTTCCGGCCCGTTACGTGTATTTTACAAGATTTCGGCGTTGAATTTACTTAAACGCGTCTCAAATCGAACCAGACATGACTTGTGGAAACAAAATTTCAGGTGTTGCATGGTGCCATGGTTATCAATAATTGCGTTGCTTATTGCTATATTGTTCATGCATTTTGCCACTGTTATGCTCTTTGCTATTGATATCAACCTTTGTCATTGCATGATTTATTTTACGATTGCATATTTGGACAGGCTCATGTGAGCCCAGAGGAAAGTGGCTTCGGGTAGCTGCTTGAACTCAGAAAGACAAGAAATGTAATAGAATCTCTAACTGGCCAAGACACGAAAAATGAACGGATCTCGATCACTAGCCCCTATTTCCCCAGTGAAACTTCAAATTTATGACCGTCCGGGAATAGTAAGCCACTGACAATTCGTGTCGTCCTATGGGTTGGGAAGTGATCAAAACCAAGCATATCGAATTTACCTGGGTTAAGCATTATATAGCGTAATGGTCGCGTCAATAAGATGAAACAAATGGGTTACGGTAGCTTTCGAATACTCGGAAGCAACAGATATCCGGCTCGTTCATCGGTCCGTAACCGTTCATCGGTTAAGATCTCCCGGAAATGTTCCGAGTACTTTCGGTAGAGAGTTCCTAGGGCTCTCGATTAAGGTCAAAATGTCGCAAATCGCTAGAGGATTTCACGAGATATTCTAGGAACAAACAGGTGAAAGTTAAACTAACAGTCGTTACGCTAAGTTTGGCTGATGACAATGGTCCGGGTGGATATAACTTAGGTACATATGGATATATTGGTGGATATATATGTGTGTTTCTATACTTGATTTTCACGCCCCGGTACTTCTATTTTTTCCGCCCCCACCGAACAAATCTTTCTTTTTTCCACAGCATCGGCCTACGGTGGGAGATCTCTGTGTTTCCTCATCCTTAACGCCCCTAAATTGCTCGATCCCCGCCCTGGTAACTGATCTCTCTTCTTACGCCGAATGGTCGATTGGAATTGTGCGCGTTCCTGAGCAACCTATCCTCTGAGACATCTAACGAGACCAGGGGGTCTCGACCTGACCAGTCATTCCGCTGTTATATGAGTTATCTTTCTGTTTCATAACGTACTACGAAAATTCGATATAAAATTCTGTCTGTTGTGCACCAACCCCGTACTCGACCCTTGGCTCCAAACGTGCCATGCGACCCATTCAATTCGCCTGCTTTTGGTGAATACAACGATATACGGCGGGCCTCCGCCCGACTCCCCGCTAGCGCGCTATAACCCGTTAATATGCCCCCAGTTCGGAACACCGACTATTGATGGGTACAAACCAACCGAAAAATTATGCCTAACTCGAAAATAGGCAGATCGCCCCTCATTGCATTCACCGCGTCGAGAAATCTCCAAATTTACCCAGCGGGTCTCCGTCTGTTGCCCTGTTAACCGGGCACGGCCGACGAAGGCGCCCCCACCACCATCGACACTCTGTATTTGTGGTGATTTTAGTGCCCCTCTAACCGCTGCCTTTCGGACCGAGAAAGAGCCCCTCGTTCGAATCGCCTTTCCAAGGCAAATCTAACGATACCCGGCGGGCGTCCCTTCGCCCACCCGTTGGTGCGGGAAAGCCCGCTGAAACCCTACATACTTACATATGTCGGAACCCAAATGTGGGTCCCGACTCGCCACTACGTCTACCCCCCTCGTGTTTGGTATCGTTCGGCCCCGTTCTTCGTCCTGGGACCGAATTTCGCCCCAGCCCCTCGAAAATCCCCCGGGATTTCCCTTGTCCCGCTACCCCTCCCGTGCCCCTTCTCTTCCTCTCCGTGTCCTCGTTTTTCTTTTTCTTTATCTCTCTAACCGACTTCTTCGGTCAGTTGTCGTTGCCAAAGCTGTGTTGTTGTTGTTGTTGTTTTGTGTGTGTTTCCGCTGCGGACTTGAGCGACCTCTCTGTCGCTCAGGTCGCCAGTGTGTCTCGTGTGTGTTGTATGTTTATGTGTTCATGAGTATATGTATGTGTGTATGTATGAATGTATATGTATTTATATATGTATATATGAACTTACATATGGGGACATGACAAAAAACTGGACGGACGAGGTCAGTACATACAAAACTTATATTTACTTAAATATTTAATTTAACTTTATAAGTTTTACGGACGGACTGGACAAGAACGACTAGGATGGACGGGGGTGTGTTTAGGGCCCTCCCGTGGGTTCCTGGGCCCCCCTACTAGGGCCCCCTCACAGTTGTGAGTACACGGGAGTGTGGTGCACTCCTAACCGTGGGATGGGTTCATTCCCGTCATCGGCCCCCCACCTTAGGGACGTTTGGAGGTACCATGTCTCAACATCTGAGAAAATGTCAGATAGGAATGTTTGGTTTATCTCACAAGCCAACATATAAACATGCAATGCTTGCAGGTTTGCCCATGAAATTGATAGCAAGATTTAGCCCCCAGATGGACTCGTAGGAGGCTTACGTAGTTGATTGATGGGGCCGCTAGTTCGTCGAACAATAGAAATTTAGCCTTAAATGGGCGAGTTAGCCAACAAAATTTGATGAATGAGGACATGAAAACAAGATTGACCTGAAATAAGAATGAATTCTTAGCTTATTCCGACTCTTCCCATACATAGGACGACTCACTGATTTCGAATTTGACAAGTGATACAATCACTTTCGTGGGACAGTGGGGGAATAACGGACGATTTAGGTTAGGTAAGGGGTTTAAAGATTTGACTGATGGGTTTTGGGTAAGAAATTTTAAGCTGATTGACAAAAATTTGAATATGACAATGGGATAGGGTTCAAAATTTTGTTAGAATTTGGGTTAAATTCGCATATGTTCGAGAGGAGGTCAAATTTGATGTCGGCGATTTCGATTGAAGCCGACTCTCTCTATAGGGGATCCAGGATTTACGATACCTGTCAAAAATAAAATTCGGGGAATTTTCTAATTGGGAGCCCGGGTTTGAAATCGAAAAAGTGGGCGTCAAGAAATCGTCTGCGATTGGATGGCAGAAAAATCGCCATCCTCCAATATAGGCGAAAATTTTGAGGCGACGACTACCGCGTCGACTCTTCGAATCAGTTCGACTTCGGCAGCGCGGAGTTCGGTCGACTTTACGGACGAGCTCCGACGCATTTCTTTTACAATTGTTTCGAGTTTTCTTTTGTGCTTTCTGGTGCTTTTTCCCGTTTGGCGTTTACGATCGGATTCAATGTTCGGAGGACCCGCTTAGACCATTTCGGTCTCGCAGAAGGGGATTGGCAGTTGCAGTCCCGGATCGAATGTTGTAAGTCAGGAGGAGAACCGAGAGACTGGGGTTTATTTTCCAAAGTGGTAACAGTAACAGACCATTCGTCGAAAATTAGTTTGACTGTAGCAACGTCCTTTCCCCGTAGGATAACATGACATCGATCTATAGGCGTCCCGCCTCCCTCGCCGATTTGCTAAGTTTTCTCGAACCCTTTGACAACCCTCCTTACGTCGAGTTCCGTTTTTGGGCGTTTTCGGAGATTGCACGGGATTGCGATAGAGCCTAGGACAAATAGCCGAAGTTCGTCTGATTCCCTGCGGTCATAGGTAGGACAAATCAAAATGGACGCTTCTCGTCCATGTTTTCTATGATGTGTTGCTCTTGAGTTAGGGCTATCGAATTTTCCTGAGCTGACCACGGTAAAACTTCCCATCGAAACTCTAGGGACTTGCCTGCTTGTTTTGGTTATGGTTTACAAATTTATAGTTCAGTTGACCGTTCGATGCTCATGCCGTCCTTGAGCTCGGACTGATGTTGCAGTTAGGGACGGGGGACTAGCCTCCGTCGGGCTTTAGGAAGCCCAAAATTTCACTTATTCAAATGAGTTAAGAAAACTTGGGAATACAAAATGTACTAGGACCAGTTCTGGCCCTAAGGGATCCCAGCTGCACCACTTTCTCAATATTCCCTGTGGTACCCGGACAACCCCGGCTTACACGATTCCCCGGTGGACTCTGGTCTGACAGATGGGAACCGCTTAGCTTAGTAGGCCGCCGGCGGGTTTACCAGGGTGTTCGGCCTGGCCCCTATAATGGCCCACGTGTCTAGAGGTATGGAGGTCCCCCGGAGGGAGGGTCATCCCCTAGGCCTGCTCACAGGTAATAAGGCTGACCCGTCATTCCCTCTCTTGATTTCAACCCACATGAAAATGCCTGAAGGGGTGGGACATAACCTATTGGGCCACCAGATAAATGGTCAGAGAGATAAATTGCGGGACGGACGTTGTATTGAAAATGGTTTAACAGAACGTATGTTTCGATTTACCAAGTTGGGCCTAAGTGGTATTTTCTGGTAAGTTAGGGTGACACAATATTTAACGTGAAATTCCGTTCAGTGATTTATGCCTGACTATTAATAGCGGGCGCAGGGTGGTGTAGAAACACAGCATAGTGAACACGTGAGTGAATGGAAATTCTGGAGCGTGTTGAGCGAAAGGGCGATAGCGGATCTAGCGGGGTTCAAGTGGCAGAGACTCGATGTGAGTTCAAACACCGATGGCATACACTAATAATCAACCAGTACGCGCCCTATAGTAACAAGCACTGCGCTTAAGGTTGCCGAACTTTGCTGAGCGGGACAAGATCTCACATAAATCCAACAAAACCAAATCGCTTGAATGCCAGAAACACTTTGATGAGTTTACTGTTCCTCTATTTTTATCACTGCAAAACTACTATAAACCACCCTTCGGGTGCACGATAAAATACACCAATATTTTCCAGACATGATATATATATACATCACCCAATCGGGGTGTACACAACGATTTACGGTTCACCTGTTCAAGGGAACATGAGCATTCTCCGAGGAAAATTGCGTGCGGTCTATTTCTATAGTTTTGTTCTACTATTTGGCCGTTGACAAATTTTACGAAAACCTTTGATGCAGTGGAAAACATGAAAATCCTCTCTGCCGTTAGGAAAGCACAAAATTTTCGCTAAACTGGCGTTACTGTCCCGACACCCCGAGGCACCCCTTTCCCACGTCTGCATGGCAAAAGTTCCCCGGAGTGAACAGAAGACCCAGCTAGACCGCTGACTGATCGAAACTGGTTCGAACAGGGGAACCAAAATTTGAACCCGCTTGAAATACTGAGAACGGCACCCACAGGAATTAATTAAACCCGAGTCGGGGCTGGACAAAATTTTAACCGAACCGAAATAATGACAAGGCGGAGTCCTATTGGCTTTGAATACAGGTTAAGCAACTGTTTGATTGAACCTAGCCAAATGTCCGACTGGCTATTGCTGACGTGCACGCAAACAGCAGTTCACGATCCTACTGGTCCAGAGTAAAAACTCTCTTTCTCTTCCCCTTTGAAATCTCGAGCAAAACTCCACTTAGATCTGACAAACGCTGAAGAAACCTGTAATTTACCTAAAATAACTACCAAGACCAATTGAAAATTTCCTCTGCAAACGTAAATTTACCCTACTTTAACATATTACAACTCGGCGTCCGCACGTTTGTGAACTTGCAGGCACTCCCAGGACCAGCACAAAATGGCCCCGAGAGCGGGGAACCAGTCGAGCATGGAACAGCTTTTGATTCAGATTCATCCGAAGTCTATTAGTCCTAAATTTTCGTACGCGGGCGCGACACTTGCGGGGGCCCGGGGCATCCATCAAACGCCCCAGCGCCCGCAAGGGCCGTTCCTTGGCTGAAAAATAAACTACGAAATTCGCAAATTGAAAGGCCTCGGGTGGAACTCTTCCGCACGTCTGCATAACGAAAAGTCCACCCGGGCAAGAAGCAAACGAAAAGCAGGATAAAAATCGAAAAGACAACGAAAACCACGGCGACAACCGCCGTCAAAACACGTCAAATTTTTCGAGTAAACAGCTCGACTGGTCCCATCGCTCAGACGAGTGCCCTGCTTTTATACTGCTGTTCCTACCCCCTTCTTTCCCTTTTTTCTTTGTGCTTTTGGTCCCTTCAAACTTTGGGTACCAACAACTTTATGTACGCCTCACTAAACAATCAAACTATGTGGCAAAATATAGCAGAATATTTGAAAATAAACAATACAACGACATTAACAGATACCGACTGAGCGATGTAGCACAAAAAGACGCCGCCAGCATTGCTGTTAACAGACCAGTGGCCGAGACGTGCCAAGTCGGCCCCGTAAACAACTAAACCTCGCACTGGTCGGTGCGAGCAAATTTTAAAAACAAAATATAACGGCGCTCAGGGCGCCGTTTTCTCATAGGGATATCGGCACATTTTTGCCGATATCTCGAGATCTAGAAACAGTAGGCGGCCGGGGGCAGAACCAGAATCATGCCCTGGCAGGCCGGCTACTGATAAAAATTTAAAATTTAATGTATCTCCCACAAGAGGCCCGTTAGAGGCCAGTTTAGACGCCAAAAATCGAGAATTTTAGAGTCCCATTTAAGTTGAAGGGATCTTGAGTGGACCCGAGGGGGTGGGCGGCCCCGTCGGTGGCCGTTTTAGGCTTACAAAATTGTAGGCTTAAGCGCCTGTTTGGGGATCCGTAAGTATTTAGGGGATCCGAATTTTTAGACCCGCCGGGACAATTTGACACCGCTAGGAAGTCCTTAAGGTAGTTCAGTCACCCCCGTTCCCCTAAGTTCAGTAGGAAACCCGAAATTTGACTTTTAGTAGCCCACCCTGAAATAGTGTCCTAAAATTTTGTACCCGAAATTTCGTTGTCTTCAACCCGAAAATTTTGGTGGCATGAGGGTGATCGGTCCACTTATAAATTCCTACCCTCATTCTGACGATCCCTAACTATATATACAATACATATACATGTGTAATGTATATTATAGGCACAACAAACATCAAGTAATCTCCCACAACTCCTCGGCGTGTGCGCTGGGATCGGCCCAGGGAGACCAGTTTTCTTGTACCAACCCAAAATCCCCGTGACTTCTGTTGGTCTCCGACCTCTCCGAACGCACACCCGTTCTTCGCAGCAAATATAGCGTCATACAATACAAAACGCGAAACATCCTACAACAGCATACGTCATCGACTCATTTCACGAGGATCAACCGGGACAC
>JASANE010027877.1:0-52093 GCA_030248225.1 Trileptium ribeirensis
AATAAAAATATTTTAAATTTACTTTGGTTGAAACAATTAGAAGTATGGGATATTGGACACCAATTATAGCCAATGACCCCACGCGCAATAAAAACTTAAATTACCACTACATACCCGAACTTAAGATTATAATGACCTCAGTATTTATTAGTTTGATTGGAAAAATCAGCTTAAATACCCAAGTTTATAGATTATAATGACCCTACGCATACAAAAGCTATAATGAGCCACGCGCATAAAATATTTAATTACCACTAATAACCCGACATACAACGTAGTACCGAGTAGCCCATAATTATCTGTCTCAATTAGAGACCGGCACCCAACTAATGACCCCGCACCAAACGGCATCCCGCTAATGACCCCAAACAAAACATAAAAATTTAATGACCCCATTAATCACGGTGAGATTTTGGCTCCTCGGCTCCTCGAGGTTCGTGCTGCTCCCCCTATACTACTTTGCATGTCTGTATTTATATATACAATAAACATCTATACATATGCATGTATGATAAACATATATACCTATATACATATATACATATAAATAAGAGTAATGCCCAACACATGACTCACCACCCCAACCTCCTCCAGGAGGGGGGGGGGTCAAACCGCTATTTTTCATCTACTAATACGATATAAATACGTAGCAAATGAGAAGGTATTACCTCAACCCAGTGCTCGAAAACTTTTAACTCACTGCTCACTGAAGTAAACCGCAAACACTGTTTAAAATAGGAAAAAATATATGGCAAATGCAAACGAAGGTGCTACTCCAACCCAGTATCACAGGTATACCTCTGCCTTTATATTCTATTATATAAATAACTGACAAACCTACGTATGACACCTAAACAAGCTGGAAAAAGTCGCCTGTTGTTGTAACATGACAAACTACTATAGGCAGATGTAAGAGGCGAGGTCCCCTTCTGCCATAATTATAGTTTCCTTCTTTAAAATTTATCTTACCATAAAAATATATGACCGCGCTCTGCGAACGCTACTAAGCATACCATGCAGACGACGTTTAATGATTATTCATTCTTGAGTCGTATGAACGCGTTTCAGAAGCAGAACACTGCAATAAATGTAGTCTCGTATGTACTGAAAATGGAAGTCGCGTCAGGTACAGTGCGGATCGGGTCGGGTCGGGCCGGGACGGGTCCGTTCAAAGTGGGTTGGGCCACACGACCGGAAAATATAATACTCGAAAGTACAATGGTAATAGTATAGTTTGGAATTCTCAACACAACGGATTACAGATAGCTGTAAGATCTTATCAGCTGAAGCACATTAAAATAAAATGTACAAATGTACCCATATATGAATATGCAGATATTTTTATAGACTGGTACGATGTTACACCATTATCTATATCCCATGTCATTAATTCCTAGTTGGATTATAAAAAGCAAACATTTTCGACATGGTGAGGATTGCGGCATGTCCGATAACCCAAAAATAGTTATTACTTCCAGCAGGAAAATAGGCGGAGCGATTAAACAACCTATGTAAATGAAGACTTCCATTAAACCATGCTTGTATTAGATCTTGTAGAATATATATTGCAGGTGATTTAAAAAGAAACCTACTCGGGCCGGGTGTGCTTGACACGGTTGTCAGTTCGGGTCGGGCTGAAAAACTCGACCCGAATTCTATCTTTAGTATGTACCATAGGAACTGAATAAAATTCTTATTTGTATTGTATAAACTTCGACTATATATTTTACATAATATCAATAAAAATTAAGCCTTTACAATACATTTGCAAAAGTTTTAGTTTTAAACCGTATAGTTATTATCAACACTAGGTACTCGGCACTACAGCCAGGCAATACCACTATTGTTTAATTTGAAGAATTACCCAAATTTTTACCATTTTATTATATGTATTTCTTCAACTCGTGCGATTGTTAAGAAAATAATTACTTTCAAAGTCTTTTATAGCTGAGGTTTTACATTAAAATATTGCTGAGGTCACAATGTGCTAACAACAACAGCGCACAAAGTGAACTTCAACAATTTAGTATCGATCAATCATTTTTAGCACCATATTATATAGAGTTCTTTTATTTATAAAAGAGTCGGTTGCGTTAGTATTATTATAATAGACGTTGGGTAAAGTAAAAGTCGCAACGACGTTTACACAGTGCCGGATTTCCATCTAGGGGGGCCCTACGCAGAACTCGGCCGGGGGGCCCTTGTAGACTAATAAGATAATAGCCCTTGTAGCTTGACACAATATAAACCCTAAACCGGGGGGCCCTACGCAGCTGCGTACCCTGCGTACTGGTAAATCCGGCCCTGCGTTTACAGTCCCACCAAACAGCAGCAACAACAGCAGCAGCTAATCGGCAAAAATGTAGAACGAATAGTGAGAGCATTATTTCTTTCTGATTTTAATGAACTACGGTACTATAATCGTATTTTGGATCATATTGTATTGTATTAACGTGTCACTAATCAAAAATAGCCTAGCTTTAACACGAGCTGATCTCTATGTCCTATGGTGTAGTGGTAGCGCGCTAGTTATAAAATTTCGGAGGCCCGGATTCGATTCCCGACTACTCCATCGTGAAATCACTCGTGGATCTTTTCACTGCAATACACTTAAGTAATAGAAAATATATATATTTCCACAGTTATGTTGTCACATATATAGTATTTTTAGACACAATATATCAAGCGATGAAAACAGCAAAATGGCGAGTTCGACCTTCATAGCCGTAGGATAAATAAATTTTTGCATCAGTGCAGATATAATATCTCTGCCCTAAAAGGATATTTAAAATGTCAATGTGTACTACTCCGACGTGTCAATTCTACACCGACTTTTAGCTCTAGAAATTTTCTTGCTATATATGGTATTTATACTTGTGTCGTTGTTATGCATTTAAAAGTCAGAATTTAACTGTATAACATTGACTTATATATAAGTCGCACCTGCGTTATCGCCATACTTTCTTATAGGCGGTAGGTTGTTATCTCCTCAGGGTCAAACCCCTGTCCCCACTCCTCCCACCCCCAGGGACCTAGCAGCAGCGCAATAACTACAAATGCTCGACGAGCAAGTATAGTTTTTGCGCTGGTCTTTTTTAACATTTGAGCTGATATAAAACTAATTAGTATTATAGGCAAGCACAACTTTTTGGCAACGCTAATGATGCAAAATGAATTGTTACGAATTATTCAATAACAAATTTTTGACACTGAAGCCAAGAAAATTTAACAAAATGTTTTCGCATATTAGCATTACATCTTAAAGAACGTATACTTTGCTGCAATGCGAGTCTTAAAACCATTTCAGATTCCTTAGTGCCAGCTTGACGGAATAAGCTTAATTTCTCTGGATAGTTGGTAATTTTTTCCGCTATGTATCTATTTTTGATCTATTCATTACATTCATCAAATTCTATTATACAAACTTGTAGGTGGTAAAGAACTGTATTATAATCTTACATTTATATATATATACTTTTTATATAGGAACTGGTTGTAAATATTATTATAAAGATTATAATATCATTTAGTGTATTCCTTCGTTGGGGTTCGTCGTAACATTGGTATTTTTTGATTCAAGTTCTGAAACATTTAAACTTAGTAGTATCTGTAAGCAATGTAAGCATCCAACTAGGCAAAATTATGAACTCGTTTATAACGATAACGTTCATAACAAGGTTGGTTTTTTCCGGAAAAAAAGTCGGACCATAAAAAACCGGTTTTTTCCGGAAAAGAAAAAAGCGGAAAAAATGGAAAAAAGTCAAATTTTACTGTTAGTTTTTTACTTGTTATCCTGTTATGAAAATAGCAGCAAACACAGTCTTGTGCGAAATTGAACCCTGTGGTTGATTGTCAATGCCTTAATTACTGAAAAAGGTTTACACCTGCCAAACTAGTAAAAAGGTCTACTGGTGTCAAACTGCCCACCGTCCAAGTAATGCTGGAAGCGCATTAATACAATAGAGCATGTAATTAATGTCTACGATCCAACTGTCGATCTATTTAGTTTATTATCCGTCGTAGTAAAAATGTCATACATGCCCGCAGGTATCTATCACAGGTAAACAGACCGCTGCGAGGAGTGGTAAGGTGTTAGATAGTCACCAAGGGGTATAACCCCTAGGTTTTGGTTTTTCTTGGATGGGCTGACTTTATCGGTAACCACGTATTCATATCCACCTGTGGGCATGTGTACTTGAATTGCGTGTGCCTAGTTTACTGCTTACATATGCTCGATACAAATCGCATGGCTCTATTCAGTACCGCGCCTATTTAATTTAAATTTGCCATCGAGCGAACGTTTCTGATGCAGTGAAGGAAGAGAATTTATATCCCTGTTATTATATATGACCTATGCAAACATCTGAATCACAAATAATGTAATCATAAGCGAAAACTCAAAAGAAACATTCAACCTAATGCTAGTCAAATACTCCAGCTGAATTTTATAAGACGCTAAGATAAAAAAGAAGCTAGCAAACAAATTACATACAAATTTAGTATGTTTGAAGCGGAAATGCAAAATTTAAAATCGGATACCATGGAACACTAATTCACCTACTTTTCTTGAGCCTCTTGTTAGCTAAGTAATAAAATCTTTAAGTATTATAATTTCGTTAAAGAAATAAATTAATGAGAAATGTGCCTATTGCAATTGTGCTCATAATTCAGTGAATTCAATCGAATCAATTATATATAGGCTTCTAGCTACTGCTAATGGGCTGTTTCTTGGAGCAATTTTGAATGCGCTAACATTACACACGAATCAAACACTTCGAACCTAACGCAGCAGCAGCAGAAGAATTAATGGTTGTGAAACTTCGGGGTCTCAACCCAACGGTTAAAAATATTTAACTCCCAAAGCATTATTCAACCTGGTCATTCCGATATTTTAAGGGTCGATTTAATATTCAGGTGTGTTTGATTGAGAATTTAAATCTTGTTACTGGGTCCTGACGCGCACAAGATACCTCATTTTATTCAATTTTCGCGAAAACATAGTGTGTGACCTCACCAAAGTGTCCAAAGATCGATCTATATCTTGAGAATTCTAAATTTGCCATTTTGTCTGGATGTGCACAAATATCCCCATTTCAATCAAGGTTTACAAATATTGCTGACAGAAAAATTAAAGCCGAATGAAGTCTAGTTTCACACAGTCGCTAAAAGACTGCTTCATACAATTATAGATTTGTTTTTTGAAAATTGGACTAATCCATTTGGGTAAAATTGCAGTCTTATGGAACAAATCTGAAGTAATACAATAGTCTTGTCGAGGTTAGCATGCAACGTTAACATGCTCTCTATAAGCGTAGATACCATCGAAAATTTAAACGGGGAGGGTTTGGACAAATTTTGGAGATATCTCCAAAACTGGGATTCTGTTTACTTACCGAGGGGTTTTGATCTTAAGGCTATTGATCTTTAATGAATACATGTTTCCCTCCATGATCTGTGCCTATGATTCTCACATGTTCCGTGGGTTGTTTTCCGACAGCTTCATGTCTATTAGCGAATGGTACATTTGTAGTCTGATTTTAGCGCTAAAATATATTCGTACATTTATATCTATAACATATTATAAGATGTAAGTACATTTTGTTTATGTAGATACATGGTCATATTTTAATGTACACATCAAACAAGTGCACAATTTACATTTTTTGGCAGCATGCCGTTCACAAGCTTGAACTGACGCCAAATAGGATTATCGTTTCATAATACTACGCTTCCCAGTTTTACTCACATCACATTGGTATTTGAGTATCAGACCAGTTTCATTGTGCCTCTGTTTATTTATGAATGTCAATTTCGATAATCCAGCCGCATAACAGCGTTGTCCAACACCGGTAAAGATGGAGAAGAGTGACAATGATTAGTCAGTTGTTTTGCTGTAACTCTGGAGTGCCAGAAGCAATTAGGACCCCTGCCCACCCTCCCTGCTTCCAGTTTTGGTTGGTGCCGCCGAGTTTACAACTACAAAAACATGCAGCAGCCAGGTCTTTTTGTTGAGTCGGTTACCATAAACTTGGGCGCCTTCAACAAGCTAAAATTTTCTGGCGACGACTGTGCAAACGTTTAAAGTGAGCGTATAACTGAACTGTTTTCTGTTCGAGTCGAACTGTAGTCGACATACCGAATAAGTGGGCGGTATACGTCAGTGTTCTTTTAACTCTTTACTCACTGTGCATCAATCAACAGCTGCGTTAACTGAATTTGAAGTATAATGTGTCTTTGAACGCGATTTCTTGTGCGGTTGATTTGCAAGTTTCCTTAAGAAACCGAGAAACAGCTCTTATATAATGCATCATTTGCGATAAGTTGCGTTCGCATGGTCCTAATTATGTCACGCGTTCAATTGGACTAGCTACAATGTCACGCAGACAGTTGCGCTCGACTATTAAAATTTTGAATAGCCTAGCTAGGCAATAAGTTTGTCAGTGACTGTCGAGCCAAATTGTGCTTTTGTGGCGAGGCGTTCAGCTGATCCGTAATAACTGAAGCCAGAGACTATTTAGTCCGCGAACATTATGTTTTAAAAATGTATCTAAACAATGCCTCAATGGCGCCATACTGCTTAAAACGTTAATTGTATATATTAAAAACAAATATATAACTTAGAATTAGTTTGAATTGCTATAGAACAAAATGCTATTACACTAAGCCCAACACTAAATAAAATTACTCAATTGACGGTTCAGCCGGACGCTCTGTTAGCTACACTCCCTGATTGTCACATCAAGACTAATGTACCATAGTAGTCCAGCTAGGCTATAGTTTACCCGAACTAGTTGAGTTGGACGCGTGACATAATTTGTCCCTGGCGCACACATCTTATCGTAAATGATGCATAACTCAGTGGTTTTCATATGCCGCTTATAAACAAGTACAACTCGGGCTCGATCCCTGGTTCCGGCATGAGTTTATCAATCATTGCACGATACTCAAATTATTTCGGACACTACACGGTTGAAGAAAATTGATAGCGGGTATAAAAGATAACGTCACCTCATTTCATTCCGTTACCAGAAATGATCAGTGATCAGCATGTATTTAATTAATCGCATGTAACATGACATGAAGACGTTTGTATATAGACTGTCGCCTGTATTTACAACGTCAGTGTTATTCTGACATTTAGTATAGAAATATTCGGAACAAGCCCAACTACAGTAAATTTTCTCGGCATCATTTGAAAGTTTAACTTTTATTTCTTCCATAAAACAAATCCGCGCAGTATTAACGCCGCTCGTTATAAGTTATATGATGTTGAGTTGTTTTTGGTTATGCACCAAGAACTCAGAATTAAGCGCTTAAAACCAGTTCATTTACATATAACGGTAGCAAAACAGGGTTGAAAAGCGGAACGGTAAGAAATTTATGAAAAGTCAGAGACGTTGCTCATGTTATGAAATTAAACCAAATGTTTCGTTATCAAATGTCGGTTTGTTACATTCAAGACGTGCTCAGCCCATGGTGAGGAACACAGTAAAATATATACTAGTTTGAACGCACTACAGAAGGTATAACATTAGTTACCAAAATCTCAACCTCGCTAGGCGAATAGTCTTAATTTATTTTTTATATTAAAGAATTAATAAAATGGTGAAACGGCCATGATATAAGTAAAACAGCACTTCATGATTTACTCCCCAACATTCGGAGAGACGTGTATATTAAAAATTTTCGATTCACATAACCAAATCAAGTTGAATTAGTGAAGCATTAGCTATTGTTTGTTGTTACTGTTGACATCTTAGTTGCAGAACTAAAGAAATTGCTTCTAAAAGACAATACACATTAGCTTAGCGTTTGGAAATAGTAACATATATTAATACGTACGCTGCATGTATTCATGCGCAGAATCACCTAACAAAATACTGTAAACTATGATATCGGTTTTAGTTTGACATAAGGTTCAGTTACGATAGTGGCTGACACTAAGTTATCACAACTTGGAAAACAATTATTCACGCGGACGTGTGGATAAAAGAGTTAAACTCAAAATCACCTAACAAAATACTGTAAACTATGATATCGGTTTTAGTTTGACATAAGATTCAGTTTAGTATACGAGAGTGGCTGACACTAAGTTATCACAACTTGGAAAACAATTATTCACGCGGACGTGTGGATAAAAAAAGTTAAAAAATTCAAAATCACCTAACAAAATACTGTAAACTATGATATCGGTTTTAGTTTGACATAAGGTTCAGTTTAGTATACAAGAGTGGCTGACACTAAGTTATCACAACTTGGAAAACAACTATTCACGCGGATAAAAAGAGTTAAATTTAAGATCGCCTAGCAAAATACTGTAAACTATGCCAAAAACACACAATCGTACTCAAATTCAGAACTATTGGGACCGGGAAAACCAACTGCCAACAAGACCCGTGACGCCTAAGCCGCCATCATACGTTCCAATCCAGTACCTCATTGCATCAACCAGTGATTAACATAGCTATTGCTAACATTCGAACACAAGTAATCAATAAGCATAAATATTTGAAACCTTTTGTATTAAATCTTTGATAACCATAAAGCATTTCTGACTATTTAGATTTAGACACATTAATTATTGTCATCAGTATATTACTGATCATCTATTGTTTTTAGTCAATGTAACAATATTACCTACTTTTATTGAATAGGCTTCATTATAATTTGCATAACACACATAATACTGTATTGATGAATATTTATGATTACATTTGTGAAAATTGTCATCTTTTGTATTAATAGTATGGTTCAGAATGGAATTGAGCTTAGTAGTTTACGCATGATCCGAATAGGACAAGTACCGGTAGTTACTTTAGTATTGAGAATCGAGATGTTGGGTTGCTTATGGAGTTATGCAAAGGAATTCACAATTATTGCTTTGAACTGTTTATATAAGATGTTGTCGGTGTCATTTTTCTATTTTATTTAATAAAATGATGGTAAACGTTGGCCATTGTCGCAAAAACGTCCTAATGACACTACTATCTCGGCGCTGCAGTAGTTACTTTTGTGGAAATTCTTGTTCCGCAAAATATTTGGCGGATTTTTGTTTCTGACAAGCAGCACACTGGTTTAAAAATTCTCAACTAAATTCTTAATTGCTTTACAGAGCCCTTAACTCAGGGTTGTGCAGCTACCTCTTGTTTAACGCAAACGTGAATAACTACCTGCTGATGAGCGAGAAATTTTCGGATTTAAAAGATGGAATCCAATTGTATGAGCGATTCCAATTGCCAACTGATTTTGTATGACTTATGGAACATTAGTGCTTGAACCGATGTTGATTGAAAGTATGTATTGAAAGATTGTATTTTTGTGACTCTTTTTCAAGTAGCTTGTGTATCTTCTAGCAAGGTGTACAAACTAAGTTGTTCTTTATGGTAGAATATAGTATTTTGAAATCCTATAACGCATTTAACTGAGTAGTATTTTAGCCGAAATAGATATAAGGCCTTAAACCTAAATCAGGCAAAGTCAGATAGTGCTGTCTACAAACATATAAAAATTAATATGTTCACGCACGAATTTCTCCGTCTTCCTGTAGAGTTTTGGATTCCACAGACAGCGACGTGGCTAGGATTTTCTGTCATGAGATAATTTGAGACTACAAACGAGTACAGAACATTGGCATTGTTTTTGGATGTATATAACTTGAGACACTTTTCTGACAAAATTTACCAGCACACTATATTGTAATTGAATTTCGGATATTTACGTTGCACAACCACAAAATGAATGTCGGGAAAATTTTTCAGGTTTTTACGTCTCAATTTCAGGAAATTTTGGCAATAAAAGGTCTGGGTTGATGCGACAGTCGTTCTGTATAAGTTTTTCGTCACATTCTATGCATGATCAATATTCCATGCATAATCAGTATCGCTAATCGGAAACAGCTAACCTAGTTATTGCTGTAAAAACTTAATTCACACAACCAAATATTAGCATGGTTGAAATAGGTGTTTCAAAACGCAACGGAACACCTTATTAGAAATTCCGTCCACAATTTTTAATCACTATTTTTAAATGGTAGAATAATTTGTGTCATTTATAAATATAAAAGTTTGATAATTAACTTGGTACAATTGTAGCAAGCCTTTTTTAATTGTTGCACCGTGGCCAAAGTGTTAAACATAACAAATCCCTAAATCCCGAACTAAATCTTTGTGAAATTTCTTATTGCCAACTTTACTATATACACCAAATTTTAAACGCGAAAAGTATGATGTAAAAATTGTAACTGTCTAAATTACTATCAAAAGTCGCACTAAATAAATTCAAACAAAACTTCCAGCCCTGTAGTAACTTTTAACTGCCAAAATATGCGAAATCAGCAGCCAAACTTTGTCTGCAGAATAACATCCTCTTTCCTTCGACCTTTGTGGTTTTGTGTCACTAATGCATTTAAGACACCACTTATTCCCGTCCAACGCGTTGTCAAGGTGCAGTCCTATTTTCGTCACGATGGTGTGCAGTGCGTCATTAGGTCCCTGCTACGGCTAAAATTGTCTATTACATATTTTACTTTATAATAAGTTTTTGGAAACTATTAAATAATGTACCGCATGATTTCACATAATTAGCTATTCATTAAACCATGTTATGTAGAGAAAAACACGGATAAACATTTTCGGGGCTTAACTAAAATTTTGAAAGAATAATCCAGTATGGTTCGGCCAATATGGATACGGGGTATCCATGTTGCTATAAAACCTTATGGAAACGCCGTCGGACACTTGTTCTGATACGTTGAACTTATTGGTTTTATTATATTTGTAGGTATTAAAACCACCACTTAACTTATTAAATTAAGGTAATTACCGTATAGTTCGTATTTAGCTGCGATATTAGCTATTTGATAGTTGGTTATGTCTAGCAGACGAATTTTTGTGGTAAAAATAATTTAAACATTGGACGAAGAGAAGCCGACATCCCACAGAGCTGCGTTATTACACACATTTGAATCCTTTTCAAAAAAGAAGTATGTGGGAATAAGAGACATTTGTAAGCGGGGTTATGTAAAATGTTACGTAGATTAAAACATTTTACAATGTTGCATATAGTGGATAGCTGAAACACACTGAGGAACTTATTAACCCAAAACCGCGATATCATTCCCGGTTACTAAGTATATATAAAATAAATAATAAAATAATATGAATCTTTTTATGACTAGCAGCGAATAAGCTTTCGAAACGTTTTCTTTTTAGCTTCCCGAAAACATGAACTGTTTATGACGTTGGTTGATTGCTGAAAGCATCGCATTGATTGCATCCGTGTACCGAACTGAATTTATAACCAATAAAAAGATTGCTCATTTTTATACAATCTTAATTTGCTTGCTATTCCTACGAGCCGCCAGTAGTAGTTACTCAAACAATGAATGTTGTATAGTAGCACGAACAACCAAGAACAACATTTACGAAATTGGGGAACAAGACATATGGACCAGCACCAGAAAGTGATAACACCCTAATTCATTGTCGAAGGTCCTTCGGCTTGGGAGGGACAGTCACAGTCTTCTGGAAGGTAAATATGTATTGGTGGATACGACTCGGGTAAGCCACCCCCCCATCAGCATCTATGCTCGAATCCGATTTTCATTTTTTCCAGAAAAACGGAGCTGCTCAAAGTATGCTTGCAAACGTAAAAAGACAGATGGAAACGTATTTGAACTATATGGTTTAAGCTGTTCGAGGAACGCATTTAAAAGAACGGGTAACTTCAGCCAATTCGGTTTCCGAATTATATGTGTCGTAAAAACGTTACATTACTATGTATTGCAGCCACGCAACAGAATAATCTATCTTACAACAAAAACTGGTTAAATTTATGCAGTAATAATGACAAACGACATTTTGTTAAATTGTTGACGTTTGTGAAATGATTATCTTGTAATGATGCCTCGTCGTCAATGTCCAGTTTCAAGTCATATTCTTCTAAGTTATCATGCCCACGTTAAAACTGGAACAGCGATCACAGTTTTATTGATGAGTTGATGTATGTATGCACCTAGTGTAAACACCCAACGAAACTGAGCGGAAAATGCATGCTTGACGCATTGTTATGGTAATTAAGGTATCACGTATAGGCTTTTGTGCGTATCATACTGATCTTAATACACCCAGCCTGAGTCTTAGCCTAAGGTTCAGTTTTATGTTACGCAGCAGACTATTCCTACACCTAAAGCAATAGACTATCAACCCTACTAATCCGCACTAAACTGTTCCTTTTTCTAATCATATAAAAAATTTAACCCAGCTTGATTTGACGGCAGGGTCTTATGGTATTTTTCGCAATACAAAAAATTTCATTCATTCTAATGCTGGAAACAGTGATTATAATGATAGATAAAGAGCACTTAAGCAAAGAAAAAAGTAATGTCATAAAATATAAACGCTAAACATTGTCCGCGACACATTTAATTCTATGTTTCCTGTTTCATTTGACCTCTGAAAGCGAATGAGAAATGTTAAATGAAAGAACACTGCGATATATAATCTGAAAGCTATTAAGACGTTAGCATATCGAACAAAATATATTTTATATTTTCCAAAAACCACAGAAAACACTACTTTTAAAACAAGTAACTTAAAATTGGAATTTTGTTTATTATTTGATGATTGTTCTGAGTGATAGCTGCCAACTAAACTCTCTCTCTCTCTCTGTCTGGTTTGTTGGATGGTTGGTGTTGTGTTGGGTTCGTTGTTAATACTTTTGTTGGTGTTTTAAGTCTTATATTTTTGTGTGAAGTAAAGAACAAAAGGGATTCGTTTGGGATTTGATTTCGGAGCTGTAGTTGTAGATTATATATATTTTTTGTGCGGTCTTTTAAAGCTGAGTTCAGCCTTCTTTGAATTTTACCATTAAGAACTTTCTTGAGTGATAACTAAATACGACTGACGGTTTTTGATATTTATAATATATTACTGGATTTGGTGGAGATTTATGCTTTAAAAAATAGACGACGCAGCAACTAGACAGACTTAAAATATATCGACATCATTGTATTGCATATTGGTTTGTATAGTTAGGTGACTATATTATTATACTAAGCGCGTACGTCATCGAATTTTCAACTACCGTTAAAATTGGGTTTTATTAAATATAAATTGTTGGAAAAACAGAAAAAAGGTGAACTACTAATTCTGCGGCCTAGCTATGCAATTAAAACCAAAAACCCTTATTGTAATTAGCCTATTGTATAGTCACGTTAAGCCGCATGCGAGCAAATTTTAGCTAGAATCAAATCGCTCAGATTATCAAGTTTAAGCTTAGCCAAAGCTTATTCTATGCTTGCATTCACGATTAAAGAACACTGTATGCAATAAACATAGGATAGAATAAAATATATTTGCAATTCAGTTTTGCCATGCCTATAGCATCTGTATTTAAGTGCTATTGCACATGATATAAATAATTACTTTTATGGCCCGTGCCACAATTGTTTCGAAGTTCGAGTATTTGGGCTGTGTGAAACGTTAAAATTTAACAAATTGTTGTGTAAATACCGAATTTGGGCCCTCAAATGTAATTGTTGAATTTCACCCCCTCAAATGTAAGTCCTGTGCACGCCTCTGAGCAGTTATAATATTAGATTAAAACACAGTGAAGCCAAATCGTACTATAACCAACCAAGTTTGTATTCACCATGTGTGCCTTAAGCCTAAATAAGTATTTATTTTAATACTTCATTAATAATTAACGTGGAAACTTTTTGCAACAAATATTTAAATGTCTGTCTATTTTCGAAGAACTAGCTACAGCGAAGCTGGATTGGACATAAAATCAACAGAAAATGATAGTTTTATTTTTATTTTCTCCTTTCTTCAGACTTCCAGCCCAACTTCACCTCGTCCTTGGCCAGAAAATAAATGAACTTAGCTTAAGCTGAAGTTGTCACTACATAAAGCGATTCAACTAATTTTTACACCATTCGGCTCAGCTCGGCAGAGCAGTTTTGAATAATATGTAAAATTATACATTTATCGAGAAAATTTTTTTCGAAAATTTTAGGTACCAATATTTAAATGTCAGTCTATTTTCGAAGTACTAGCTACAGTGAAACTGGATTGGACATAAAATCAACAGAAAATGATAGTTTTATTTTTATTTTCTCCTTTCTTCAGACTTCCCGCCCAACTTCACCTCGTCCTTGCCAGAAAATACATGAACTTAGCTTAAGCTGAAGTTGTCACTACATAAACCGATTCAACTAATTTTTACACCATTCGGCTCAGCTCGGCAGAGCGGCTTTGAATAATATGTAAAATTATACATTTATCGAGAAAATTTTTTCGAAAATTTTAGGTACCAAGTATAACCGGGAACCCATAAAAATAAAAAACACTGTCATAAAACTGGCAGAAATAAATATTTTCTATACCGTCTCATCTACCTGAGTCGAATGATGCCAAAAATTATTGCTGTATCGTCAACATTAATCATTTTCGGGCTGGCGGGGGCCATAACAGGAAAAGACCTTTAATTTTGCATTGTAAACTTTTGTGTTCTGCCATTTGAAATTTTTGGTAGCATTTGCATAGCCGTTGTATACGTAACTGAACGAAGTAGATCACGTACAGTACGATCGAAGGCGATTCGGGGAAGGAGCGCCTCATGGAGGGAGGTGCGGAAACTCGGGCAATTAGGTGCGGTGCTTAGTGAAGGTAGGTGGGGCGCCTCGGGAAGGGAGGTGCGACGTCTTGAGAGGTGCGACCCTCCGGGAGAAGCGGTACCTCGGGGGTGGGAGGGGCGCCTCGGAGACGGGACTTCCGGGGGGAGGGGGTGCTCCAAGGGAAGGAACTCAAGGTGGTGTTGCAATTTTGGGGTGGTTACGTCGTCTTGGGGAGGGCCGAAGCTTCGGAAGGGATCGCATTTCGGGGTGGTGCGGCACATCGGTGGGGAGGGGGTACGCTTTGGAGGAAGGGGGTATGCTTAGGGGGAGGGAGTGGAATCTCGGGAGAAGGAGAAGAGGCTCTTGGCGGACGGCAGCATCTAGGGGTGCGGCAGCTCAGATGAGTGTAACGAATTGGTGGAGCTACTGCGCCTAGCGGGAGAGGTAGAGGGTGCGGCGCCTTGGGGAGGGAAGTGTGGCGATTTTGGGAGGGAGGTGTGGCGCCATGAGAAGCGAAGTGCGGCGATTCGGGCAGGGAGGTGCGGTGCCTCGGGCGAGGGTCAATGATTCGGGGGAAGCGGCCCTTGGCGGACGGCGGTACCGAGAGAGGGGGGTAGCGGTGCGGCACCTTTGGGAGGGTTTGTGCATCGGGAGGCGGGGAAGGCTCGGCGAAATGTGGCTCATCGGGACTGTCTAGAGCATTACTAGATATTCATTATAGGTGGCAAACAGCTAATTTTTTCAAGCTTTTGCTCACTTCGGTTCGTCGTGAAAAGTATCCGGTTCGACTCGAATTCGCACTTCCGTTAATAAACTAGCATCAGCTCTCAGGCTCTCAACAATAAATGTTTGCTACTTCCTAATCCAGAGCGAGCATACGCAAACCGTCACATTTATCATATAGTTGGTTTAAGAGTCTTTAAAAGTCGAGCCGATGTAATCTGTGCTGTTCTTGCTTTTGGGAGAATATTGTGCTATGACATCACTTGTTATAATAATGTATGTTGTTTTAGAAAAAGAACCTTTAAGGGCCGAACACTGATTTGCCCGATACACTAGACACTACTCCCCAAACACATCTTGTGCTCCGGCTCGGCTATTCAGGCATTACGGTAAGGTCGGCTCAGCTGCAGAGTTCAGCCGAGCCTAGAGCTAAAATTCTCAGTTGTATTGAAGCTTCATCATTATTTTTTGCCTTAATTTAACCCTGAATCTGAAATGTATCTCGTAACCATGTAAAACGAATAACACAAGGTAACAATGCTACGATGTAACGTGTAAAACGCATATGTTTATTCATGTAAAATGCGGAACAAGGTTTGAACAATTTAAGTCCATGTTCACTACGTATTCTGAAATGTGTTTGAACGCAAATGCTGCTGCCACACAATGCTTTTTCAAAACTCTATCCTTATAATAGCCACAAAAACATATGACGACTGCCAAAGTATTGGGGAAAGCGGTCAAAGCTGGTCGTCAAATCTTAACTAAGCGACTTGATTTAAGTAGATATATATTTTAATACTAACGATGGTGCTTTATTAAGAGACTACATATATGTACCGGCACGTTCACTATATAAAAAATATCGTTAGCTGACGTGTAATACTTTGAAATATGGAAATCATAGTGCGGATACCTCAAACGTGCTGTGTATTTACCCAAAATGCAAATTCCAACTTTTTCTTTAAAATATAAACTGAATATTAAACTTAATACACAAATTAAAATAAGTTTTAAAATAAACATCTTAAGCAAAAGATAAATTTTACGCTATTTTAACCACTGTATACGTAATGTCTTTAAAATGATATAGTTTTTTTAAATCACTTTATTTGAAATGTTAATGAAGCATATATATAATGGCCCTGTGTAGGATAAATCAAATGTTTAAGATGACCATTTTTATATTATTTTAAACCCTAAGCTAATTGATAATGCATAACTACCGTTATCTCATGTATATATATTGATATGCTACTACATAAAACAAAACCATAAATGCCTATAACATTTTGGCAGTCGTCATATGTTTTTGTGGCTGTTATAAGGATATAGTTTTGAAAAAGCATTGTATGGCAGCAGCATTGGCATTCAAACATACTTCGGAATACGTAGTAAGCATGGACTTAAATTGTTCAAACATTGTTCCGCATTTTACATTAATAAACATATGCGTTTAACATGTTACATCGTAGCATTGGTACCTGGTATCTAATATACATGTTTCTTTTCTATTATGTATGTTTTAACATATATTGCGTATGTTTCTGATAACCAGCGCATAGCTGTGCAAAACTACATTTCTAAGCTCAGTTACCACTATAGTAATATAGTTGTTTAATGTAAACTGTTGATGCATTGGGTTTGGAAACTTGGTTTGTCACACATAATCAGCTTTTCATTATGGTCTAAAATTCTTTAATTTTTGCCGTTTTCAAATAGATGAAGTTTAATTTTCGTGGTAAGTTAGGAATTCACCGACTTCGGATGAATTCACTAGAATATTAGTTTTGGCCTAAAATATTGATTAGTAAACCGTTGATTCCGAATGAAATCGGTGATATTTTGATGTATATTTACCATAATAGCGCATTCCTCCATCGTTGGCAGCATTGTACTGTTGAAATGTCACTTTTATGAGCGTGGAAATGTACTGCTGGTGTCAGTGCGTGTGATAACATATCACTATAATCGGAATGGGCTTGCACGAAACTAATGCTTGTTTCTGTCATACATTTTCATTGAACTATGTAAGTTACTAGAATTTTATCAAGATAAAACATTTATTGAGCAACTTATTTTCTATGAGCTTTGTTAGGCTGTGGCTTCTAAAGTTAATATCCTGTAATATTGGTGTCGTTATAAACCGCTAACTTTAGAAGTTGCTGTGACTTATTTCTATTAAGAAAACCACATAATCTGGGTCTTGAAATATCACCAAATTCTCACTTTTCTACAACAGAATTTGTTTTATATTTATGTCATTCATAAAATTGATGAGTACTGAATTACTATGATATAATACCTATTCGAGTTAATAGGTATTATATCATCATACCTATTAATTGTGTAAATAGGAATCAATTTTCCTTCAGGTCGAATAAGATCGACCCCAATTTGAATATTTGTAATTATAGTCACGCAGAAGAGTGAAAATATTTTGAATTATAACCCTTGGAATATGTGTCCGATTGAAAAAGTCAGGTTCATAAACCCGTCATACTTTGAGAACTACTTTGTTATGCATCATTATTTTGTTAGAGCAGCCGTTCTCGGGCGATTAATCCACGTTTCAAAACACGTGAAATGCAAATTTTTAAAATTTTGAAAGAGCAAATTTTTTCCTTTGGGCTTAAGAAGGTTGTGCGATAATATTGTGTCGCCTTCTTTAGTCTTTTAGGTTTCAGATATTTCACTTCTGAGCAGAGAAGCTAAAGAAAACCAAGGATGTCCGGATGATCATTACTAGTTTTTACTAACTTCCTTGCTACCTTAACTTTACTCGCGCATTACTAACAGTGGTTAACCCGTCCTCTTTGTTCCGACCAATTTAGCTTGAATTCAGTCATATATTCTGCAAAACATATAAACTGATTTATAGGTCTAACTGAATTAAATCTAATTTCATAGTGCAGTTGTAATCGATTTCACAACAATTTCAAAACAGTTTCACCACAGAGTGCTTCCAACTAGATATTTTGTGTCACAACCATTAAAGTTTCGCTATTACTATCCGTAGCTTGCTATATAAGACATTTCTGTTCACATTCTTGCAAGAATGATAATTGTATTAAGATCATCACAAGTTTATTCACCAAGAAATCAAATGAACCAAGACTGTATTTAGAGCCTCATTCATAGTAAATGTTCTTATCTACATCTTATAACACTTGGAAGTTGCTCGTCTGATATGTTCATTGCAATTATATGTCCTCTATTTGTACAAATATTTTGTTGACCATATAATTTTGTCTTCATCATTTTCGGCGGATGGTTGCAACAAAGAAATGTATAGAATATATTTGATTTCTACAGTTGATTTCATTTGAAGTTTTAATTATACTACCTTGCACAATGACATAATTGTATCAATCTTCGGACAATAATACTGGGCTATGTTGAGCGCACGTGTTCTGACAATATTTCTACGGATCGCACGAAGACAATGTTATTCTGCTTTTATAGCACGTTTAGAACTGTCTGCAGGGCGGGCGGAGCAGGTAGTGTATGTGCTATAATTTGTAAGCTTTCGGGCACCCGCGAAAATCTGAGACTTAACAACCGCCATTAGGTACGTACCCGCGGGCTAACGTAATTTTTTCAGTCATAAGAATCCCCAAAAATTGTAAATGGATACCGGTTGGCAAACGTAGTTTATGTCGATGTTCATTACAAATATTGATGTTCATTACAAAACTACTGCAGTTTGTTTCAAATCTTTGCCATCGACTATCATACTGAGAAGGCTAAACAATGGAGAGTATGATCTATTTTTACAACTTGTCAATGAGGCTCCAGGCACGGAAGTTTGTCGATATTTTGGACTGTTAAGGACGCTCCGAATGCGTGCACATCATGGGTATATATTCTTACAAGCCAAGATATACTGGTTTTGAGGTATCTCACTGGATAAGTAGTAACAAAGTAAATATTCTGAGCAGTAGTAACATTTAATAATGAATTAGATGGGGTCTTCAATACATTTTGTTGTTTATATATGCTGCGGAAGTAATAGACGGTAAAATGTATATAGATATTTCATATTACGTTCCAGCATATCATAATACAATTAAAATTAGTAGATGTTTCTCATAATAATAACTGTTTTCAGACTGACCCAGTAGCTACAAATACAACCTTGCTTGGTTTCCACTGTATAGAGCTATGTTGCCAGGTGCAGTGTTTAGCGCACTTTACAAATGCCATTTTAGCTAGCAATTCCCAAATGTTTTCTTTAAAAGCGTCGAAAATCGGCGTACATAAGAGCGAATTAGCGTTATCGCGTATCTTTCGAGTACTTTAATCACTATTCGCTTAATATCTTAACGGGTTGGGTTAAATCGTAAACATAATGATCTTGCTAAACTAAAATTTGCTAATACATAAACTTTTAAGACAAACTTACACATGTAACACAACGTAATAGCAACTGTAATGCGTCGTAACACCGCTATGGTAATCCTTAAAATATATCGAAACATTTATATACATACTAGCGTCCCTAGCGGCGAGATCCCAACTACCGTCGAGACACATTCAAATACTGTATAATTTTTATAATGTAAATTGTCTAAAGCTATATTTTCTCGAAAAGATGGCCATCAAGACGAAGAACAATAGATATTTATGCCTAAGCGAAAGGAATACGTACTTGACGATATCCAAAAAATTAGAAATTTAGGCATGAAATCATGAGTTGTACGGTCTCAGCTTGCCAACACGGGATTTAAAAGCAACGATTCTTTGCCCCAGTATGGTAAACAACTGGTAAACCTGTACCGGAGTACAAACTTTAAAATGAAAGTTAGCAAATTTACAATATTTATAACGTCAAGTCGTGAAATTAAAGATTTTGAGTGACAATAAATCAAGATGTTGAACTAGGAATATAAGTCTCAAAACCCAAGCAGTTCGCGTCAAGACAAAAAATTAATACCTTCACCGATATCGATCCGACCTGGGTGGTCATGAGTGCCACCGGATTTACCATGATTAAATATTGTAAGGTCCAGCTACCACTATCTATGGGATCATATTTAAATGAGACAAGGCTCAACTACCGACGCTAGTTGAGAACAGCGTCGTTATTTACAAGCAAAAGAATTATTGTTGAATACATGCACTCGTTATATTTTAAAACTAGATGCTCCGCTGGGGCCATTGGGCGATTAAAGTGATCAGTTTTATTTTGTGTGAAAGTGCCAAGCATAGTTTTATCGATGATTTCAGTAAAGCCAACACCCAATAAAGTTGCTCCATAAACTGCTGGGTAACCAAAACTGGTTCCACAATTGCTACTTCACTGATAATTAGAGAATACTATAAAGTTTTAGATGACGACAGAAGTTACACCTTGTTGGCCCATGTTTGAGTAGTGCTGATAAGCAATTCAGAAGAGACAGTTACCATTGGGCTGACACAAATATATTTCGCATACTATGCAGCCACAGGTGTCGAAAATCCGTCGGTTTTATTGTTTAGATGATATCGGGAAAATATTGATTATACAGTATGTAGGCTTCATGTACATATTGTCAAAGTTAAACCCAGTTTCGCTTGTCAGTCGCAAATTTTACTAAAAACAGCTGCAGTTCCTATTCGACTCTGGCCCAAAACGAGTTGTTCTTACTTTAATTGTTTATTTGCCAAAGCACTATTGGCCAAGTATTACGTCTGCGGGTGGTATATCACATATCATCTGTACTGTGCAAATTTTTATTAAATGACATTTGCGGTTACCATGCTGTTGACGAAAACAACAACAGTCGGCGTTGATTTTAGTTGCTTTTGGAAATGTAAGAAAACGCCGAAATAGTTGTAATTGGATAAACCCACCGGTGAATATGAAGATTTACGATTTTATAATTGCTTATTGGGACCTAGGGCATACACCCAGCGGTAATAACGACACTTTATTTATATTTGAATAATGTAAAAAGCTAAATGATGTAATCTGATATCACAGTCTATATGAGGTACGTGTAAACCTAAATGTCGTGGAATACTCTATAGTTTTCTTAAATGTCCAAGTATCGCAGGGTTTGAAACATTTGCCGTAGCCGCTGACTGTTGTCATGTGCAGCTTGAGATTCAGTGTATCTCATAAGTTGTGTTTCATATTTGAAACTTCAGTTAGAAACCCTCCGCAAACCCAAAGGTGATCACAGGTGTAAATTTTCGGCTCAGATTTTTAGTTCAAAAATTGAGCGATACATTTCATCAAATAAAATGATCTTGAATTTTAGATTTTAAGTTAAAATGATGAGGTTAAAATTATGAACGTGGCAACCCAGCTTAAGTTAAAATATATTAATCATTTACCTGGATAATTATGAAAAAGTAAGTTATTGCTTTGGCGTTTGGTGAAAGTTTCCAACTTCAATGTGGCTTAAACGAAGCGCTGCGCCAGTGGTTTTAAATGCCGCGGATCAACACTTAGGGACGCTCTTTCCACTTCTCCCCCTTCCTACCAGGAAAAGCTAGGATCCGAATACGGGCCTCAAGCGTCATAATGAGGTCTCGAGTACCGTAAGAGTGCCCATGTCAGCGCATCAACCCCTATGTAAAATTTTTAATATACAACTTGCGGTTTTATCACTTACATTTTAAAAATCCGATCACATATAAACGCATCCAAGTCGGTTAATTTACCATAAAAAAACCAAATTAAATTAAAATGATTACGGGATTTAGAAATCCAAAGTGTTGTCAGGAAAAAACCATTTATGACTCTGAAAGCCAACTTTCAAAAATACAATTCACTAGTTGTGTTATGATAATAATACGGAATGATGTTTAAACAACATTAAACCATTATAATATATTACTAAATAATATTATTATATAATATTTTGGTTTATTTATTTACACAAAATTATATATAAAAAGCAAAAAAATACGTTTTTGCTTAACATAAAAATAAATAAATTATAGATTTCGTATGGATTAGGATACTGTCGTGAAAAACAGGTCGCTACTCTTTTCTGTTTTAATACATATATCGGTTTCGTTTAGTTCAAGTAAAGTATAGGTAGTCGGCAAGTAAGAAGATACTAAATAATGTCGTGTACAACTAAAAATATATATTTACTGACTATTAACGAGTATAACGTAATAAATGTAATAAGTGTAAATACAAATATAACTGAAATTTACAAAAGAAAAAAAGAATTTTATATGTGTATAATATTAAAAAATATATATGCATGTTATATGCACATACATATATATATGTTTATATATGAAAATAAATAAGCAAAAATTAGTAAATACAGATATTAACGTTAAAGAATTTCGTATCGAAACTTTTCGATATCTTTACCTTATTTTTTAGGAAATGTTCACGTGGTCAAACTTTTTGCTCAAATTTTGAGCTCAAAATTTAATCAAATTTTGATCAAAATTGACTGTGATTTTTAAAGGAAAATTTCTATATTTCAATATTTGAGATCAAAATTTGAGCTCAGACTTTTTCAAGAAATACATCTTGTCCATGATTTTCTAAGGATTATTCTTGGAAGGCTTGAAAAGTGTTCACACGTTCAAAGTTGCAAAAACTGCAAAAAAGATGCTTTCAAATTTTGATCAAAATTTGATTAAAATGTTTGAGCTCGCAAACACTCCTTTAGCTTTCGCACTGTGGCTACCAGTCTCGTTATAACCGCTAAACTAGGATTTCGATTTCGTTTAGGAGTTTTATCACTGAACTGCGAAATGTGATGTTTCGTTTATGGCACAGCTTTATTGTATCAAACTGCATTGTAGTTATAAACCAAGGAGTTCATTGTCAGCTCAGCACCAACACTAAGTAGAGTTTAGCCTTCAATTCTAGAACTTTAAAGGCTTTTCATGCGAAAGATAACTCCGTCATTTACTTTTGAAATGAAGAATATTTATTACATAGTTATAGTGGCATGAATACTGTTGTATGGTCAAGCTGAGGCTATAGAAAGTCGTCGAAATTGTGTTGTTTTTCATGCGTAACGTATTCAATTTAAAAATTTTTAGCATCTACATGTTTGGTAGAATTTTTAAACAAGCTTGTGGGACGAAAGCCCTCACAATATAGTAATGTGTTTCAAACTACAGTTTCTATTGAGGCTTTTATGGAACCCTAGTTTTCTGGGACGCATCTAAGAAATCACTTTATTACTCCAGATAGATTGATTTCAAAAATTCAATATTAAAATTAGCTTCCGCATTTTCGTTATAGCGAAAACGTATATAGATTTTTAATCCATTCAAGGTAGATGTTTGTCCAAATATATTTTTAAATAATATCGAAACAAGCTCCTGCTAATATGTAGCATTAAATAAGAAAGAAATAATTACAAATGTGTTACAAACAGCGGGACAATTAGGGATTGCTAGTGTTCACAAGATCACATATTGCATTATGGACGCAACAACCCATCTGCCCAATACGCTATTAATAATACTAAGCTTCCTGTTTCTACTTCCGCAAATTATTTGGGTATAAATCTTAACACTGATCTAAAATTTTCTCAACACTGCAACAAAATTACTTCATCTGCAATTATAACAGTAAATATGGTTAGACAGAATTTCTACAATGTCGATAAAAAATTGTTCCTAGCTTTAAATAAGTCGTTGATTCGGCCGAAAGTTGAACATGTTACCACATTTAAAGGTCGCCACATTTAAAGAAGGATATTGCAACAAATAGAATCTGCGCAACGCAAAGCAACGAAAATGGCCTACCTCTAAATTAGGAAAATAGACTAAATGTGTTGAAACTGCAATCCTTGGAAACTAGACGTTTGCGTGCTGATTTAATAATGATGTATAAGTTAACATATAGCTCTTTTGAGCTAGACGAACAACTGATTGAACGTAACCGTTATCTGGCAACACGGACAACTTCACGACGATACAGCTTTGCTAATCGTAATATTTCGTTTTGGAATGTATTGCCACATGACGGCGTATCGGCTTCATCAATTGCACCCTTCAAGGCCAGACTACATCATCCGATAATGCGAACATTTTGAGGGAACCTTCAAGTTAGTACCATCAACTCTTTCGTGGGCACAGCAATCATTCGCAAATGTTAGCTCAACACCGAAACGAGGGGAGGTCAGTATGAGTTCAGTATATATTTAAATATGTGATACTGATGCCGTGATAGTTTAGTCTGCGGGAAAGGTAACAATTGCGCATCAGTAGCGACACAATCAACGCTTTGCTTTGCTTTACGCCTCATGTCGTGGTAGGCATGTCTAACGGGATAAAGCTCAATTAAATAGTTCATTATTAATTTAAAAAAGTCTGATATAATTTACGAATTGCAATTCTCGAAATATGGCCTGAATAAAATTAGTCCTAATCCACGTTAATAGTTTTACTACATTAGGCTCTGCTCTCGTGAATCTTTACCCATGAGGCTGATTTTCGTTCAAATTTTAATAACTAAACTTCGTAAACATTACGGGATCGAATCATATCATGAACCCACTTTTTTATGTCTAAACTATTTGAGTTAGAATTTATGTCAAGAACGAGTTAAATCTTTCAAATTAAAGATGGCTGATAGGGTTTAGCTGGCTCTTAATCTAAGGCTATATCAGTATACGGGATATAGTGTTATCGAGCTAAATTTGTAGGTAAGATGCGGCTTGAGCGTCCGAAGATTAATTACGAAATTTGTTATCTCAAATGCATAAAACATTCTTTGATGCACATGCACAGCGGAGCCAGGAAAATTTAAGAGGCACAGCGGACTTGCGCCACACTCCACCCATAAGCTGGTCAACAAATTTTTTTCTAATATTGTATATTTTTTTGGAATTGCTGATGAACCGGTCAAAAAGGTCTGACGGGGAGGCTGGGGCACTCCCATTCCTCACATGGATACACTCGAGGGCACAAATTTTGAATATAACACAAACTGAATATATACATATAAAACCTGTGTTACAAGTGTATCATATGAATGTACTTAATTAGGTTTTAAAGTTTTATCAGTTAATAATAAACGTGTTTTTGTGTTATTTTGTATATATAATTATTATGTGTGAACTGGTTTATGACTCACACTGTCACACAATTGAAGAGGTTGGACGCTTGAAGTAAAACTAAATTGTTTAAGTGAAGGTGTAGAGGTGAGAATTTAGGTTCTGGGATCGCCTAAGCTCGGCTGGACTTGACTCGGCGATTCTTCAGATCTTCATTCTGGCAAGTTTCGGAAATAAGATAGATTTAGGCTGGCTTTTACCATGCATGTTCTCCGACTTAGGCGTAGGCTCAGTGTATGTCTCATATAAGGACCTTAGCTTCTGCTTAGACTAAGCCTTAGGCTTAGAATATCGAGAACGGCAGGGCCTGCGTTATATTTCCCCGATTCAGTGTTACTTGCTACACAGCTAGCAAGTGCAACCGAAATATTTGATTTAATATACTTTGTGACAACATAACGCAACAACAGAAGGTTGGATCTGTTCGTCCGCTAGCTTGAAAAAGTTGAACTCGATGCACTCAAGGGCCCACCGTTTTTGAACTTGTCCCTTGTTGCTTCTATTAAAAATCATAAAGTCTTAGCTGTTTCACTCTCATTCAATATACAAATTAAGAAATAATAATTGTAACATCTGTACGACTTAACCAAGCTTACTGAAATTACTTTCAGTGGATCCGATCGAAGTTTTGCATGAGTGCAATTGAAGTAACATAAAGCCAACCCTATAAATGTAGGGTGAAAATGAGTACCATAGGATAAAAATGTAAAGTTTCTTTGCGAAAACCCTGTCTAAGCTTAGGCCTAGACTTTAGCTTAAGCTAACACTTTGGCTCGCGATTAGACTTAGTGTCGGGCTTAAGCTTAGCCTTAGGCTTAGAGAGACAAAATGATATATGATTATTTGAACGGGAACACTTGACATTGCACGCCAGGTGGGAAGTTTCGCGCGCCCCTGTAAATATATTTTAATGAAATTTTTCTGTTCACAGACGAGAAGTAAAACCTAGACCTTCAAAGATGAAATTTCTGAAAAATTCGTTTTTGGCTTTTATAAATCACTTGTGCCAGTTTGCACTAAAAGGTGAAATCTCCAATTTTCAATATCATAAAATACCTGATCATTTTATTTAGTGTCAGCTTTAAGAACTGATATTAGATTTTTGTTCCTTCTCCCTAAAATTTTGGAGATTAATGACTTTTACTAAAATCGAATAATAGATCAGTGTATATAGAGCAGTCCAAACCATTAAAATTGTTATGCTTAGGTAGCATTAATATACTTAATAGTAGATTTGTGCTATTTAGCGAAAAATTAGCCCTTTCGACCTATTTTGTACTTCAGAGCAGAAGCCGTCGTGGTATCAAACCCAAGCCGGTCACGTGGGCATCGCAGTGAGCAATAAGTTAAGTACCGTCTCTGCAACGTTTTAGCAACATTTTGATTATTGCTACAATGACTTCGTATTATAAGGGTAGACAAAAAGTAATGAATATGTTCTGAGTTGCAAATATTTTCGGGCCTATAACCAGTATGTATACATGACATCTTAAGGTTATTAAATTCAGTCTACGTTTATCACTCACGAAGACAACACGTGGTATTGAGAAAAAATAATTGCATCATTTACAATTGTCAAAACCGCTAACAAAACTGCTTTACAGACATATTTAACAGCCGCTGTGTTGAAAACGTTGGTGACTTCAAACATTAATTTATCGGATCCTTCTGCGTTAATTTTAAGTGTTTGATAGAAGGTTCGGGAAAACTGAATGCGCCATAAGGAAGAAACACTACTTTTGCCGATCTATGTGGGAGGGGGACGCTCCTCTCTTAGTGTGTCCCTGTGTATGACACATAGTCTCTTTTGACGTGCTGTAGATGCAGAGTCAGATAAGTTTTCTAAGAGCTCCAACAACGTACATCTATAGTTCAAAGAAATAGTCAATCATGCAGGTTGTCATGATGCTCACAAAGACACCACCAACCCAATCTAGTGTGACGTAAATTTTAAATTTGAGTACCCTTGCAAAAACGTATAATTATTTAAAATCAAATTCGATGTTCGCGAATTGAAACTAAGTTTTTTTCGACCCACTAGAAAATGTTCAGTAACTCAAACGGTTACAAAAATAAAATAGGATGGTTAGCTAGGTCATCTTAAGTTTAGTTGCGCACAAGTGAAAATAATTTTTTAAAGACTGCGGCAAATTCTACAACACCATATCTTCGCTAGTCAGTTAAACTGTATTTGCAACGGCCAATCTGCATTCAGTATTATATGTGACAATTTGGAAACTACTGAACATAGAATTCATTCTGTCCTCAGCTGTGTTCGGTTATGTGAGTATATAGTGCTGAGTGAACCAAATAAGTGTATTCGAGGAATATTTCTTTAATCTATAATACGTTTATTCGTTCGGTACGATGTTTCCACGCACATATACACTAGATTTTCGCCAATAATCGCGGAGCAATAAGGATCCAAACTGAAAAAAACAACTCCGAATAACTGCATAAATACATTAAGAGACTGCTTCTAATGAGACAAACATTTAACATTTTTTATAATTAATTGTAAATTATATGAAATTGAGAAATTGTTTCAGGTCTATTGAAACTAAAACGAAAGGCGTTAAGTGCTGTAGTCGCTTTGTTTTATTCACAATCAAGCCACAAACATAGTCGGAAAATTTGCTTAAATAAGTACGCGGGTGGAAAAGAGTGTGAGAGTCGTGTTTCTTTGAAGACAAACCGCGTATTAACGTTAACATTGTGGGCGTTCCATAGTTGTGAAGATGAAAATTTGTAAAAAAATAAAACCTATAAAACACTATGTCTTGTTTTCAGATATACTTTGATTAACAAGAAATACGACTGTATTTGCAATGAGGTAATACTGAACATTTATAATTCGTGCGTCGTCTGATGGTGTTTACAGTTTATTGTCGCTATGTCCTGTACACATATTGAAATTTTTGATATTTACTCGGCCATTTAATACTGGTTTCAAAAAATATTTGCATCAAGAGAAAACGGAAAAATTATATTTTTCGGTTACTAAATAAATTTATTTTGCCGTAAGATAGATCATTGCTCGTCTTGACTGCGGAGCTAATACTTAGCTGTATTATAAATACTACTACTACTACTACTACTAATATTTATTGATAATCATACATATTCATGATATATAGAATGAGATAAAAATAAAACATATCAAAAGAAGATAAAATGGAAGTTGTGACTATCAATAAAAATAAGGTTAGAAAGGGAGCAAACCATTTACTTCTAACCTAATCTAAGTTTCGATCATAGGATAGAAACGTCTTTAAGTCCACATTAACAAGCAGTTTTCTAAATTCAGCAGCGGTTGCTGCATTAACAAGTGGTCTCGCGTTAATTTTTTCAGGAAATGAATTCCACGCTTCTACTGTTCTAGAAATGAAGCAATGTTTCAATGTATTGGTTCGAAATTTTGGCTTTATTAGTTTGAGTGGGTGTCCTCTGGTATCGTAAGGAGTATCTCGCAATTGGAAAAAATCCTCACAAGCATTTATTTTATGGTGAAGGCATTTATAAACCATCACTAGATCATTGCGTAGTCTTCTTAGTTCAAGCGGTTCAAGACCTAAATACTCAAGACGTTGATTATAACTAGTAGGTTCCATGTTAAGCCTATTATAGAGTCTCCTAGTAAAGTATCGCTGTACTTTTTCATGTAGGTCAATATCAGACAGGTAAGATGGAGACCATACTACGGAAGCATATTCAAGTATTGGTCTAACGTAAATACAATATGATCGCAAAAATGTGTCTTTGTTAGAGTTAATAAAGCAGCGGAAAAGTATATTTATAAATTTGTATGCTTTAATGTTTATATTTTGGCAATGGGAATTGCTTTTTAACGAGCTATTAATGCTAACGCCAAGGTCTTTGACAACATGAACCTGTTGGATCGGTTTGTTTTGTATGGTGTAGTCGTACATGCGAGTTCCATTACCAATGTGTTGAACATTACATTTTTCATCAGAAATAGAAAGTTGCCACTGGTTAGCCCATTTATCAATCGAATCTAGAGCAATTTGAAGTTCCGAAACATGATTATAATTTTCCTTAGGAATTTTGCTATATAGTTTAACATCATCAGCAAATATACGACAAGAAACACTACACAAGTTTAAATCAAATAGCTTCGGAATTGATAGTTGTCCTTAGTTTTTTTACTAGATTTACGTTTAACAATCTTTGCCTAGCGGTCTTTCAGAGTGGAATTTGCGCATCCTCCCAGCATACACAATTTAAGCAGTGTTTATTATTACAAAAATGATTATTTGGTTTATACTTCGTAACAAAAATGCTGTAGTGACTTTAACATGAAAACAACGACAATAAATAATAAGAATTTAACCTCAAGTTACAAGACATTTTACTTCAGTGGCCACAACAAGTAACTGGACCTAGTAGGCAAAAATATGTTCCATGTTTTAACTAAACTATGAATATGTTTCAGGATAGCTCCGTTTAATTTATGGCTGAGAGTTCCCACTAGTATTAATGCAAATCTCATGTGAACCCTTTCTAACACAGTTGTATTTTGCAGAAGTTTGTATAGCGCTTTCTTACGAATGGCTTACCAAAACGTACATATAATGCGCGACTAAACTTAAATTGACCCAGGCAACCATCCTATTTTGTATTTTTGGATAAAATTTATTACGGAACGGTATTTGATCAATTGAAATTCGACTTAAAACTGTTCACGAACACAGCGGTCGCGATTGAAATCTAACCATTCTGTCTTCACGAAAATTGAAGTAAATAAAATTACCCAAATGTTTGAGAACAAAAATTTGTCGATTTGATTGTGACGTCACTTTTGCACTAAATTTGTTTGCGAACACTGTATAATTCAAATTTAAATGATAAAACATTAGGGAACAAAATTTCTGCAAACTGAAATCGCCAAAATTCTGTTCGAACACAAGATCAAATTTCTTTCACTGGATTTGATTTTGGAAATTTTGGGTTAGCGAAAAACCGAATGAAATTAAGCCTGTTTTTCGTAACAAGGGTTTGCGATTCGATATCGGTAAGGACAGAATAGGACGGTTGGCGGGGTCACCTTAAGTTAACTCACGCATAAATGCTTTTGTAGATTGTTGATTAAACACAGTTCTCTGTCAAGATCACAATTATGCCGAAAACTGTCTTGAAAATCAATTGTGCAAAGACTAATGTTATTTTTGTTCGAGACGAATGTTCTCTTTCAAGCTTTCACATATGCCAACCACACAATTAAACCAACAGACATTGCCAAGAACATGATACTTGAAATGCTTTTATGGAATGGGCTTCCATTATTAATATATTGCAAAATTTGCAAGAACCTGGGATTACCAGGTTCGATTCGAGACCGAATGTTCTCTGTCAAGCTATCACATTTGCCAACCATAGAATTAAACCAACAGACTGTGTCTAGAACAAAATACTTGAAATGCTTTGATGGAAAGGGACACGTTTATCAACATATTGCGAAAATCAGGTGAAGTTGTAATCGGCAGATTCGATACATATATAGCTTGAAACCTAAGCTTGATTCTGATGCATTGTGTTGCTTGTGATCTTCTCATTTATAATCGCATTATGGCCTATCCAATGTCATTCTATGCCCGTTGGGTCATGTCCTTAATTCTGATCGGGAATTCCGAGAAGGCAACATATTAATCCAACAACAAGATGGTCGTTGCATAGGATATCAAGAAGTTTTCTACTTCTTGTTTTCTGAATATGGCGTTATCAGTTTTGAATTCTGGAATTAAGCACAGGCGGCAGAGCGTTTGTTTATCTGCGCACCCATCGGTAGAAGGTTGTGGTTTGAGTCCTACCCCAGCCCAACTACAGTCGGCTGCTCTGAGTATCTTTTCGCCTTCAAGCTCCTACTGCTAGACCAAAATGTAAAATTTGGTACCTCAGAGGGCTTACCAACAGTACAATATGCAAACACGTAACCTAGATTTTAATATGACAAATGTGCCCATACCGGATTATTCCACTAAGAGTTGGCCTCTCCAAACTATATTTATCTACCGCACCTTTGTCATATAAATATGTCTTTATGGTTGCTAGACAGCTACTCGGGAACAAGGAACAGGGAACAGCTAACTATTCACCATAAATGAAGCAAGTGAGGGCAAGTCGTTTGTTCTGCACCGCCTTTCCCAGATTTTTCTAATTTTTTTGCAACTTACCCCAAACCTTTGGCGCGCTGGGGTAAGGTTAAATGTGGGTTCAGAAGAGGGTAACTCTCTACCCGTATTTGCACCTATGCTCCAAATAATTTTTTCACAGCCTGCACCCAGACTCAAAATTTTTTCCCGGGTGCCTGTTAGCAAGGCGTCCAAAGTTATGGAGACTGATTGCCTAAAAGTAACCGTTGGCACCCCGGGTCCTCTGGAGCAGGAGGCCTTCCGCCTCCAAGGGGTGAGGGTCAATTGGTCGCAGGGTGCGCGACAACTTTGGCGCCGCGGGTGGAAGGAGTTGTGGCTGGCGCCTATTGGTTCTGCGCCGGCGACGCCACCAGATGAATAGGGGTGGACGACCTGTGAGGACGATCTGCGCTTCTCGCCTATGGGAGGGTCCAAGCCAGTGGTCCACCCAGTGAGTGGGCAGGAAAACCTGGGCCACCCTTGCTCTGAGTTGTGGGTTCCGTTTATGCCCTTGATGCAAAAGTTTTTATTTTCCAGTATAGAAGAGGTAAAAATATTTTACTCGCCACACTTAGGACAAAATTTTTACACCCCTCTTACAAATATTCTAGGTGCGCCCCTTATCAAAGCCTCGGGCGGATAATATCGTATGAGTACGCATGATTGTGTTAATACGAATCGCAAAAATGAAAACATATCCTATCCATATATGGTTGAGGTCTCGGGGGTGGTATTCAGCGCCTTGTTGGTACGGGTGGTTAAGTTTGGGGCTGGGGGAGCCGGCTGCGGCGCCTTCAACACCTATCAGTTCGGCACCGCAAAGAGAAGAAGAGTTGGGGCACCTGTCAGAAGGTCCCTGCTTCATTGCGAGAAGTCCGACGCCTTAGGAGGTAACCCACCTACTCCTATCAGCATTTATGATACTATCAAAGTCAAACTTTCTACTTATATATGCCACATGACTGTACATTTAACAAAGTTGAAGAGTAAAGGCTATTAAGATACTGGTGCCAATTATATGGTTAATAAGATATTATTTTTAATATTCAAGTTTATTAGAACCAGTATAGTTGTTTGGGGAATTAAATATGAATATACGCATACCTTAGTACGCATACCATCGTATTGTTTATTTGGGCTTCCATTTAAAATTTATTATGAAGCTGTGTAACCGCTGAACGAAAGTCTTAGTTATATATTTTCCGTATTTAATTAGCACTGTCTTCGCGAACTGAAAAGCATCTATCTTAGAAACAACATGGTCCAGCTTAACTCTGTGTGACGAATGCATAGTCCAGCTCTACTGTCGTTGACAAATACATAGCGTAGATAGGCTGTTCAAGATTATAATATCGAGCTGGACTGTATGCGTGACATCTTCAGCTAGCTCATTTGGACGCGTGACATAATTAGGACCCAGTGCACTCATCTTGTCGTAAATGACGCATTACATTAAAATTATTCACACTTTGTCCCAAAATATACTAAAGCGTTCGCTTCCGGTTTACCTTTCTCGAGCTATAATTATTTCGGAGGTAGCACGCTTACGTGTCGATCAAATTGTACATGTTGCAGCTTGCCATAGCAACGATTTTTCGTTTTCTGCGCCTCCACCATGGAAGTCATTGCAAGTATCGCTAAGAAATAATGAAACTTGAATAAAAACTTCCACAAAAACAACTGAAAACCTTATCTGTTCAACCGCATGGGAACTGCGCTTTTGCATCGCAATGGGTGAAAAGGAATTTCTGGTTTTTATAGACACAAGTGGATTGAATGTGCAGCAAATGAACAGCTTAATAGAGGTTAGAATAGGCCTAAAATTTTCGGTCCGGCCCGATCCATATAGAAATCTTGGTCGATCCGGCCCGTAGTTGCAAAAATTCGGCCTATCCGGCCCGGGACGTTTGTAACCAGGTGTAGGCAAGCTTAATATATATATGAAATGCGACCGGGAAGAAATTTTTAAAACGAACTCAAGATTATCAATCTGTAATCATTCGGTCTTTGATAGGAGAAGCGAACGAACCGCAATTATACGGTTTGCACCGTCCCGTTGGAAATCGAGTTCGGCCCGACCCGGACCTGCAATATTTCGGCACGGCCCGGCCCGGCCCGTTGGCAATCAGGTGTCTGCCCGATTACCGAAATTCTCACCTATATAGTGTATGTGTATACACAGAATACTGCTATCAATGTGTCGTACTTGATGCACTAACACTATGCCTTCAATTTCTGGTATTATAAGGCCTTACGATAAAGTGGTGCGCTCACTGGTACTGGTACTTTTTATATCTGTGTGTTAGTGATTCAAGTTAGAAATCGATAAAAAACATTTTATGAGATCAAAATGTTCTCTTGTAGACTACTTTATAATTGTATTCTTCATGTCGAATCTTTTTCTTTAAATAGTGATCACAACACAAAGCAGTACTGCAAACTGAACGTTAACCGAGTTCAATTTTAGCTAACAGGATTTCAAAAAAAAAGACTCGCAGTTTACAAATATGAGTGAAGCTCCAGTAAAATTGCAAAGTTTAAATAAAGGATTCCCGAAAACGGATGCAGGAGCTCAGAATATCACTAATGATCAGCCAATAAATAAAAACCCAACCAAAGTATCAATGGAATCAACTAAATCTATCCCAGCGATCGCGACATCACCAACTGTGAAGTCTAAATTCGATAAGAAAATTGTGAGTGATGTATCAAACACACAAGAATTAAGTGTTCCTTTCATTTCCGACACCGACAATGCTTCATCGAAACCGCCTCACAATGTACGACATAAGTCTTCACGAAAAACCCACGGACCTGGTCGAAAGGACACGGCAGATTCTAGGATGACTCCGAGACTAGTTAAATATTCGGACAATTTGCCGAAGTCAACGACTACAGCAAGTACCGCCGATGGAACTGGGAGTGGTAGTCCGGCAAACACCCGCGATAGCTCGACAGTCGCATCGAAAGACAAGAAACGTCTGAAAATCCATTGGTTGAGCGATGAGATGGCTAAAGACATCGTCACCGGACACATTGCTTCGTTAAAGAAAGCTAAAAAAGTTGGTGTAGATCTTCATAAGAAAAGAGAATCAGCCGATGATTCGTTGATAATTGTGTATGTTGTTGTTGCTTATATTTAAATTTAAAAATTTTTATGCCAAAGAATCGAGTTTTAATGTTTACACAAACCAAGGCGTTCGTTCCTTCATACTTTATGTCTATAAGTCGCTATGCAGTAACCGAAACATTTTATCGTAGCTGTTTACGTCAGCGCTTGTTTTCGCTTAAAATACAACGGTAGACCCCGCCACTGTGACTGTGTATTCACTATAGAGTCCATGTACGTTCTTACATTGGAAAGCCATATTGTATTTATTATTTCTGTATTCCCTTATTTTGTAATTTAATCGAAAATCAATCGGAATCTATGCGGGATTCACGTTATAATGTCCCCACCACTGGGAACTTATGTACCCCACACAGTGGCAGGCACACCCTAGACTACAGGGTGTCTTAGACACCCCTATGTTTTTGAATAAAGTTTCAAATATATTTCAAACAAAGCTAGCTAATAGTTTGGCTTATTTCAGACGGTGTCAATGAATCGTCGTTCCTTTTTCGTTTTGCTGAGGGTCTCCGCCACCCCGTGGGGTCATTTTACATAGGGTCTACAGGATACCCTAGAAACACTGCATTGGTAAGCATAAAACACCGAAATACTACATTGTCAAAATGAGGTATCTAGGGGTGTGCCCGACACCCTCATATTTTGTTATATGGTGTGGGTGTCACTGTCACCGTCTTTACGGTATAGTCTACATTACAGGGGAACAAAAGTTCTAAACTGTTGGGGACATTATAACGTGAATCCCGCACTACACTCTATATAGGTATATAGCTCAACAATGTTAGAGTTAGGTTTTGTTGATTTGTTTTTCTCCAAGAGATGCTTTGCGAGATTCAAGTTAAGCTGAGGGTAGAATGGTATGTTACCATAAAAGAGGAATAACTAAGCGCACGGGGTTGGGGGAGTCGAGCGCGGCATCCCTGGGAATTAGACTTGGCTTAGTATAAGGTTCATATAGGGATTTAGTTCAGGCTAAGGCTCAGCTAGGCGTAGGTTCGGTGCGTGGAGAACGGCACATTGTGCTTGTATCTTACTGCGCTCAGCTTTCGTCTTGACCTTAATAATTTTCGGAATATGCTGGATTAAGACATTCCTTGGAACCTATCGAGGGAGTTTTCTGTATACCAAACGCATTGCTAAATCAACCGCTAATGCATTGGATAAGATGATGGCCTAAAATCATTTTCCTCTTGTCTTCGCAATCTACATATTTGGGTCTAGTTGTTAAGACAGTATAAAATTTACAGTGTAAATTGAAGCATATCATTTGGCAAACATAGAAACTTTTCTATAATAAAAAATAAGATTTGGTGCTTCGTAATGAAAGAACGAAAAGAATTTTGAAAGCTGTGACGTAGCAAAAACCAGTGCTTAGAACAATAATACAGCTGGCTCTTAAAAATAATGCCGTCTTGTAAGTCTCAAAATTGCCCTGAAAAAGGTATTTGCGTTTTATATGCCCAGCTGTAAGTTATCGAACTGGACAATAGTCATAATGTGTTACTTCATTTCTATTAAAATCTTGGTATATAAACGTCGAGCTAGGATATCCAGCTAGTCTTAATATTGGGCTTTTATAGAAGTCGGGTTGTATTACTGACCACTGAGCGAGAGACTTTTAAATATGGCAATAATCCGCAGCGCAGATTTAAATTTTTAAAGTAGAGGAGAAAGTTTAGACTTTAGGTTTGCCTTGAAGCAGCTTTTTGGAGCCAAGAAAATAATAAGCCAGCCTTGATATAAGAAGAGCAGAGCTGATCCAGAGAGTAAGATATTACTGCGAAAGCCGAATCTAGCCGAGAGTAGTGTATCTGGAAAAGCCAGGGGTTGTCTGTTAGAAGCTCTTTTTCAAAACAGTATACTACTGTATAACAAAATAGTCGGTCAACTGCAAGAACAACCGAGGTTTAGCTCTGTTCGACTCTGAAATTCTCTAAAAGCAACCGCAGATATAGCTGGCTTCCAATATTATGTGCCATGTCTAGTTTAGGGGATCACTAACTTTTGTTAATAAGAGCTTTTAAGAGTCGAGCCTTGCTTGTATTCGGAATAGCCGAAGAGCCCAGCCGGCCACGTTTTATGAGATGCCCAGCCGAGAAGAGCCAAGCCGCTTTACACAGAGAACCGGTCGCCGCCAGTAATCGTACATGAAGGGCGAAGCTAAGCTAGAGCTAGAAAATCTTGCTCTTTCCAACTTCAATTTTCGGCCCAGTGCTCTGAATGTCAAAGTGAAAAAATTCAACCAAGTGGTAAACGGCGGGATTAACTATGACTCTCTTAGTGTAGCCAAATGCCTCGTCATCTAATTAGTGACGCGCATGAATGGATTGACAAGATTCCTACTGTCCCTATCTACTATCTAGCGATACCACAGCGGTGGGAACGGGCACCGTGAAGTCGGCGGGGAAAGAAGACCCTGTTGAGCTTGACAATTGAGGTTGCCCCACATCTTGAAGCAATAATATAAAAACCTTTACATTTCTCGGCAGCGGTATGGAAAAAGCTTTACGGCTGACTATTATCGAAATAACACCTTGAATTTCCTCTACATTGACGACATAAATTCAATAATGCGTCTGACAAGTACGCCCACACCCACGCACTTTGTTGATATTTTAACATAAAAGGATTTCATCTAACAATAGATGTTTAAAAGGCTTGAACCGACCAACATAGGACAACACAAAAAATGGTCAAAATTTATTACCATACTTTTTACACGATCATGATTTCTAATTCTGTTTCATTTGTTTACGCTCACAAATGACGAAACCCTAAGTTTTGGTTCAAAAGTTCAAACTAAACAAACAGCCATTGTCATATAGGGGGCTACAGAGGTAAAGGGTTATTTAAAAACACACGTTAATTAAGGTTACGGCTTTATTGTCGTTTTTGTATACTTAGGGTCTAACAGACCCATTTACTAAACAGACAGCTACTGTGATATAGGGGGCTACAGAGGTAAAGGGTTATCTTTAAAAAAACACACGTTAATTAAGGTTACGGCGTTATTGTCGTTTTTGTATACTTAAGGTCTAATAGAGCCATTTACTAAACAGACAGCTATTGTGATATAGGGGGCTACAGATCTAAAGGGTTATTTTGAAAAAAACACACGTTAATTAAGGTTACGGTGTTATTGTCGTTTTTGTATACTTAAGGTCTAATAGAGCCATTTACTAAAAAGGCAGCTATTGTGATATAGGGGGTGTTGGGGCTGGTGCCTTTTTCACCACAAAATTTTTCTTTTTCTTTTCCCACGCCGCCCTGGTATTCCCTGTCGCCCTCGGCGTGGTATATGAGCGTATGAGTACGTAAACTAATATATATCCTAGTATATATAAATATAAACTATCTATGTAATTTCCTAACTTAATTAAAACCAACTTTAATAATATATAATATTACTTATTTATACAATTCCCCTAAATTACCCTACCTTTCCCCAACCTAAATTAGATACCACAAACCCCCCCAAAACACACTTTTCCTTTTTCCCCACCCTTTTTCCTACAATATATACCTCACCCGCCCTTTTCTTTTACACCCAACCAAAATTCTACCCAAAATCTATTTTTCTCCTTTTTCCTATTTTTCAACCAAAATTCAAACCCCTCCCTCTCACCGAAACCTCCATCAATTTCCCTAAATTTTTCATATCTTTCTTCCATCATTACCCCCATCCACATATTAAACCCTTTCCTTCCCCTTCTTTTTATTTCCTATAAATTCTCCCTTTTCAAAAATACCCTTTTTCTCCCCTTTTTCTTTATTTTTCAAACATCCCCCATTCCCTCAAAATTCAACCCCAATCCCCTAAATTTTAATATCCTTTTTCCCTTACCACCCCTATTCATATATCTTCTCTACCCCTTTCCCATCTCTCCATTTTTCATAAATTTCTATTTTCCAAAAATTCTCATTTTCCCCCAACTTTTCACATTTTTCAAATACTTTTCATTTTCTAAATACATAACCCCCACTCCTCAAATTTAAAACACAAACTCCCCTACCTACCCCTTCATCATATTAAAATTTCACCATCCCCCTTTTTCTACTTTTCTCAAACCACACCCCACATTTTTACCCCATTTCTCCTTTCAAATTTTTCATTTAAAATCCTTTTTAAATTTTATATAATATATATATTATTATCGCGGCAAACGCGTGTTATACTAATATAGTATAAAGTATTGTTGTTTTCGCCAGTTGGGCGTCTTGCATATGTATACCTAGTTACTCGTTATTGTATTGCGTTTTGGATTATTAGTGAGTAGGATGACGATATGATGGTTGTTGTTTGAGGAGTTTTTTTAATTACTTAGCTAATTCAGGGACTTGCTTTGAGAGTAGTACTACGTGTCGTGTTAACGTAGATAGTGTGAGTTGTTATTTTTACGAGCGGTTGCGTTGGCGACATTGAGTGTTTGTTTAATATTTCCGAACTCTCGAATTGATTAGTTAGCTACTTTTAATTAGTCCTTATGACGTTTGCGGTGTTGACAATGTGTCATTTAAAATATGCTAGTCAGTCACAACCCGTTTTTTTATCTACTGATTTGTGATGCGTTTGCGTTAACGGCGTGTTGTTTAACGGTTGTGTATATCTGCTTTCACGGTTTTGCGAGTTCTCTCGGGTAGCCTCATTGTTTACCCCAAGTAGTATCATACTAACAATCCTAGTAAATTTAGCGGTAATTCGATTACATGTAAAATAACCAGAAACAATGTACGAATGCGAGACGCCATTCGTTAGGTTCGCAGCTGGAGATTGTATGCAGTGCTTTACAGGGTACGTTGAAACTGGATACTCTTTATATCCGTTCTTGGTTTACGTCATCTGCCATGCAAAGTGTTGTGATGTTCGCTGCCTGGATGAACCGGACAGGGTAAAACAGAGAAGAGTGTGCAACCGGTTTTGTGTTATCGACCTGAAAAAGGGACTTGATATTTTTATTATGCACTCGGTGTGGTATTAAAGCGTGTTACTCGTAAACTATAAACGAGGTGTTATTAGTGTAAAATCCACGGAGTGCCGTAACCTGCCTCGGAACGTAAAACTCGATAAGTGTAGTTTGCAAGTTAAGCGTTAGAGGTAACGATTCATAGATGGTTACAAGCTTCGAAGAGTAAAGTCCACTGATTTGATTGCCATAGGCACTGTAAAGAAAAGGCACTTCGTCGCATTAACTAATAAACCTTTATCGCCATTGTGCTTGTCGTTGGTATCATTGCAAGAGAGCGTAATAAAGCTGGTCGGTAATACACAGAGCTGTTATCTGGTTAAAGTCCCACTAGAATATTAAAAAGCAAGGTTGGAGTTATCACCACTTTCCTGGTACGCCAAACCACGAATTCGCGCACCCCAGCTGTCGGTGTAGTATTAATTGGTGGCCTAAATTTTCTCTTCCGTGTATTATAGTAAGCGCTGGGGGTCGGAGCGCCGCGTAAGCACAGAACTACACAGCCGGTAAAAATATCGAGCTCCGACAGGGGGCTACAGAGGTAAATGGTTATTTATAAAAGACGTTAATTAAGGTTACGGCGTTATTGTCGTTTTTGTATAGTTAGGGTCTAATAGAGCCATTTAAAACCCTTTCGGCCTAAATCCGACATACTGAGACAACCGCATAGCAAAGCATTAAATGCAGTATTACTTAAGCATATTTTCTGTTAAAAAAATGAGGTTAATTTAACGCTTAGATATCTACACCAAATGGCAAGATACAACTAATCATGGGAGTTTACGGGTCCTTTCGTGACTCGACTAGAGCCTATTCGGCTCAGTTTTTCAGAAGAAATATGTTGGAATAGCGCTTCGCGTTTAACTAAAGGGCACACATAGAGATCTCCATCTTTCAAATGAGCTATCCCGCGAATCAATTCGCCCATTCCAACTTGAGTTACTTGTGTATTAACCTAAAAACCCCAGTAACCGACATTGTCAAATTTTACCGCCACTCCGGCTAGTGTTAATTTTCTATGACGCGATAGTCTTTCTAGGTTTATATTGAGAATGAAATCTACCGTTGCAAAGAAATTTTCATTATCTGAAGCTAGACCTGACTTCCGTATTAGCAATATCTGAAGCTAGATTTGACTTCCGTATTAGCAACATCAGTCGATATACTGCAAATACGTCATTTCCATGTTTGCTTGTTCGATGGTGTGCAGTTCATAATTAATATATGTTATGTGTTCTGTTATATTCTTTATGTTTTGTGTTTACTGCTGTTTTATATTGTTCATAATCTGTGGACGGCGTTGTGTATACGTACACTGTGAATATACTTAATGTTCTGCAACGTATTCACGTATATTTTTTGTATGTTCCACATATCTATGTTTACGTGAGTTAGTTATGTGCTTATGCATCATTTACAATAAGATGCGTGCGCATGGTCGTAATTATGTCACGCGTCAAATGGGCTAGCTACTCTGTCACGCATATAGTCCAGCTCGACTATTAAAATTTTGAATAGCCTAGCTAGGTTATGCATTTGTCATCGAGTGTCGAGCCGGACTGTGGTGTTGTAACGAGGCGACCAGCTGAGCCCTATAACTTAAGCCTGAGTCTATTTAGTCCGCGAAAATGACGTTTTATTATCGTATCTAAATAATGCCCCAAAAGCGGCATACAGCTTAAAACGTTAATTGTATATATTAAAACAAATATATAAATTAGAATTAATGTGAAAATACTATAGAACAAAATGCTATTACACTAAGCACAATACCAAATAAAATTTCTCAATTAACAGTTCAGCCGGACGCTCAGTTTGTGACGCAGAGAATAGCTAAGCTCCCTGTTTGTCACATTAAGATTAGCTAGGCTATAAAAATGTACCATAGTAGTCCACCGAAGCTACAGTTTACCCGAACTAGTTGAGTTGGACGCGTGACGTAATTCGGTCCTGGCGCACGCATCTTATCGTAAATGATACATTACGTAATAGTATTTATTTGTGGTACATGTTTTGTGACATATACACTGTAATTTGCAAAGCTGTAACTTTGAATAACTATGTAGTATGATACTACTACTAGTATCTTGTGTGTACCATTTTGTGCATGTAAATTTGTTTTAAGTTTGTAGGGTGCGAAGTAAACTGTATGCATAATATAAGTAATGACACACATTGAGTCTCTGGACTAAGCAAAATAAAACAAAATATCCTTGAATTATAGTGGTGTATAAATAATTTGATGTAGTTTATGTGTAATCTACTGTGGTAATATATTGTAGAACTACGTAGGTTACATTTTGGTGCCGCAAGCCTGGCATTCTGAGCTAGGTGAGAATTAAACTTTAGGATAGCACAAGTGTTTCACTATTTTTTCATGCGGCAGGGTATGTACGGGAAAAAAACAATGAATTTTGTGTCTAAAAGCAATTAGGGGTAGGCAAAAGACAACGTAATATTTTTTAAGTTAAAAACTTCTTTATTATGGAAATACCTGAGATTATTTTGAGTAATGAATAGGAATTAACGCATTTCTTTTGCAAACCAGCGGTCTAAGGATGAGGTGGTTTGTATAATACCGACCTTTTGCCCAGCGGAGCTACTCGGAAATGGGAATGTATGTCTTATGAAACAATGAAATATGATTTGTTGAAAGATTTAGTTGATATTTTGGAGCCGCAAGCTTGGACTGAACAGACGACCGAACGACTTCGTTCATTTCACTCAATAGACTCCGAATTCGATCATATATCAAACTCGCAAAAATTCAAGGACGTCTTACCTGGTTTTATAATTTTTTTAGAGACGATCGCGACCATTCAGATGACGATGACGAACATCGGCCAACCGATGTCGAAATATCGAAAGCGGTTATCCGACGTCGATTACGTCGATTGAGTTCTGATTCGCTCGATGAACTCAAGGGCGAACCTCCACGCGGTTCATGGGATCGTCAAATTGAATTTATCTTAGCGTGCATCGGATTTGCAGTTGGCCTTGGAAATGTTTGGCGATTTCCGAAATTGCTGTACGATAACGGAGGAGGTATGATGCGTACAGCCACAGGCTGAGCGGACCTTAATCAAATTTGTGAGATTGGGATGGCTCAAAAATAAATTGGAGTGGGCCGGGCAGGTCAAACAGGAATGTTCAGCAATTCACTGTCTTAAATATAACAATTTTCGCGTATTCGTGCGGTAAATTTAGTTCACACACGCACATGAAAATAACAAAATATGTCCATGATTGCATGCACATCATGATTTTAATGCATAATAAAAGCACCCTTCAAAAGGCGAGATTAAACGCCTCCTCCAAAATGCAAAATTGGGCCTTTATTGACTTGTTTTTATATTGCAATGCCATATTTTCAAAAATTTGTGGGTTCCATACAGCACCCACAAAATTCTGGGAAATATTTTATACCCTTCATTATTAAAATAACTAATCTATAATAACGGAATATTTAGCAGTGTTCAAAGAACTTATTTGGAATCTCTGTGCATCAAAGAACTATATCATAAGACTAAACACAATGTCAATAAAGAAAACTAAGCATTTGATTCCAGTCTCTAAAAAGCATGACGTTTGTATTTTTAGTTAAAGTTTTTTACCGCTATTTGTAATGGTCGGAGTTTGTACCATCGCGTAAATCCGTCAGAAATAGTGGGGTGCGGTGTTCAACTCAAGTGAAGTTTTGAAGACCTATGCACTAGTTGAATACAATTAAATTTCTCCGGCGTTTTCATTTCTGTCTTTACTCGATGTCTGCTGCTTTGTGATGGTTACTATTGTGCAACTTTGAGATTGCAATTAGAATAATATAAAAGCTTCATCGCCAACTTCGATTGTAAATAACAACTTCTGCTGTGAATTAAGTGCTGCCGAGATTACCGGAATTGCCGAATAATGCGCATGTACTATTATGCCCCAGAAACTTGAGAGGGGGATTCGTTAGGGTTGTGGACCCCGCCGTTCAAACCTTGGGGAGGGTTATAACTCCGGGACCCCCATGAATTGGCGCCTATGGTTTATACCGACCTATAACCGAAAGTCTCCAGTGTGGGCAAACGGCGCGTAAAAATTATCCCCACGTAGAAATTCTCATTAAACTGTTTATTGTACAGTTTACACCGCTCAAACACGTTAGCTGTAAAAGAATTCATCCCAAAGTTTCATATGTCCCAACTCAATATTTTGTAGATATCAAGCGCAGAGATAAAATTTAATATATATAAATCACAAAATGCATTATGAAAACCATCGATTTTCTAACATTATAATTCAGCGTCTTGCACGGTTATAAAAAAGTCGAAAAGACATGCAAAGTTCAAAACATCTTTAGCATTCTATAGCGTGTTGATATTTGAAACGGAGCAGGCGACGCGAGCAGAATTTCCACTGATGGCGTTGGAAGGTAAAATCGGGAAACTTTCTTTTTTTCTGTTTCTGTCACTCATAACTCATCTTCGGATGGATGGATTTCGGTATTTTTTTATTCAATAGCAAAAGTGACAAAGTGGCAAATAACAGATTTTCTAAGGGTTCCTTCCCAAATCTACCCATACAAGTACCAGTGGTTCACAGCCTATATTTCGCGACGCAGGCTTCGCATCGAAATATGAAGACCACGACTATATCCAGAATCAGCTCATCGAGATTCATAACTTTGCTGACCAAGTCTGTTTTGTGTGACCACTTTCGTTGTAGGCCGAATATGGTTGTCGACCCTTTGCCGGAAATAGCGATATTTCAATTTTTGGCAGGTTATTGCGTGTTTTGCATTAACTATTGGGTTATCAAGCACGCTGGATACGATGGCATTGCTATCTAAGAGTTAACAAGACTATAATACACCTTTTCACGACGTTCCAATGGTTTTGCGGTCCACGTACCCGATTTCCAAAATGTAGTGTGTTTTCATTTGTCTCATTATGTATTGCGTGCAGGGCGTCAAGAATGGTCTATATAGATGTCGCGGAAGGTTGAATACGATGGTTTGGTTGCCTAGAGCCCAGTGCGAGCATCATGTCTTGTAAGACGTTTTCATTGTGTTTGTGGTCAATAAACCCCATTTCCACAATATAGTCGGTCTTCAATAGTTAGATACATGGCATCAAAAATCGTCTGTATATGGTTTTCGCTATGCTGAATACAATTTGGTTATATAGAGTCCAGTCTTAACATTTCATGCTTTTTCATGGAGTTTCAATGTCTTCGGGGTCACTGAACCCGATTTCCAGAATATAGTCTGTTTTCACGTTTGGTTACGTATTGCGTACAGGTCATCAAGAATTGTCTATATAAGTTTTGCAGCAGCCTGAATTTGATGATTTTGTTATATATAGACCAGCACAAATACTTGATGCATTGTCAGTCGTTTTAGATGGGTTTAGGAACGGTGAGGTTTTAAGATTTTCAATTGGTTCAGGGTTCAAAGCTCTTATCAACGTGTATACATCAATATGTCATATGTGATTAAATAAAATGATAAAAATGAAACCACGCTCGCTCAATTTCACCTTCCCCCTCGAGTTACTAGCTATTCCTATTCTCTCACGTCAGGTCGATCGGCGTTCCGAATGAAAGGTGCTTTGACGTTAGTGTTGGAGCCTAAATATCGGACCCATAGAATGAAAATCTTGTGAACTCTAGGTCGAACTTATCTAGCCGAAACTGGCTGGTCAAGTGACATGATAAAAATTCTCTCACATGGTACATCGTATTAAGTCGAAGAAAAGGTCGTAAAAACGTCACACCTAACGACTGTGGCAATAATTCTTGTAAAAAGAGAGTTGCACCTTGTATTTTGAATTAGGGATTACCAATTCAGCATTAGGTATTATTTCCAATTTTATATGAATCTTAATACCTCAGATTAGGTACAGATTATGATTAACTAAGTATTATGAGACTTTACGTCAATGACAATTGTGTAAAATATTATTTTGCAGGAGCGTTCCTTGTACCATATTTTTGCGCTTTGATATTGGCCGGTATTCCCACATTTTATATGGAAATATGCTTGGGTCAGTACGTCAGCCTCGGTCCAGTTGTACTCTTCAAACGTCTTATGCCTGCGCTTCAAGGTATGACGTAGTTTCGTATTGGCTGTATCTAAGAAAATTTAGACAACTGTTGCTAGAAAAACTGGTAAATGGGTAACGGATTATAAATTTAATTGGCCATTCAAAACATTGAAAATTAAATACAAATATTAAATAATTGGGTTCTGTGAGCTGGTCAATATGGTGATAATTTAAAAAAAATTTCTTAAATACTGTAAATGACGCAAAAAACGTATATAAAATTTCGATTTCTGTTTCTTCCATATTAGATCTCTAATTTATTTTTAAAAAATTGAGAAACTGGTAATCGTAACGTAATAATGTATTCACTCGGGTACAATACGAATAACTGAAGATCAATGTCCCGATAAACTGCTGTCGGGGTATGTGACTGCAGTTATGTATACCCAAATGTATTAAAAATGTAATGCATAGCTGATGTTGTTTGATTTTTTTACGCTAGTCATAAGCTTTTAAGCATCATATTGTTTAGTTCATCTGGTCGCCGATCGGCTAAAATTGAATTTGTCACTCTACAAAACGTTCTATGGATAATTTGAAAATTACGAAATTAAAAAAAAAATTCTGTTCATATTTGGAGCGGATTCTGTTCTGATTTTTTAGCTAAATATCTGAACGTAATGGTGACTGGAAAGCCATAAAATTTTGGAAGCACAAATATTTCGATTATTAGGTGGGCGCACGCACGGAACCAGAGAACGGTTTATGTTTGTGTGGTATTTTAGATGTAAACCAAAAAATATATAATACTAGCGCGAAATACGGATGGCTTCGCAGTACTTCGTGGCTACTTGTCTTCGGCCAGGATGGATCTTCAATTCTCATGCCCCGCCGTAACTAAATTTGTTGAATTATTGTGTTGTTGATTATGGCGTTTCTGAAAATTAGATGTAAACCAAAAATATATAATACTAGCGCGAAATACGGATGGCTTCGCAGCACTTCGAGGCTACTTGTCTTCGGCCAGGATGGATCTTCAATTCTCATGCCCCGCCGTAACCAAATTTGTTGAATTATTGTGTTGTTGATTATGCCGTTTCTGAAATTTAGATGTAAACCAAACATATATAATACTAGCGCGAAATACGGATGGCTTCTCAGTATATCGCGGCTACTTGTCTTCAGCCAGGATGGATCTTCAATTCTCATGCCCCACCGTAACTAAATTTGTTGAATTATTGTGTTGTTGATTATGCCGTTTCTGAAATTTGGCTCATCGTTTTTGTACAATTATTTCTTGTGGATAGCCAAATAGTATACTTTTGGGTAATGCGGTAAAAGAAAATGATGTACTCAATGAAAAAATGACCCAAATACATCCAAAGGTTTAAAGATCCGGCCCAATTAATCAAGCTATACTGTCACAGAGCAGCAGGAGCAGTTGGAGCGAACAATTTTCTTAAGTATATAGATTGGTGTTTTCAGGTATTGGAATAGCTATGGTGATGCTTTCGTTTGCCATTGCAATTTACTACAATATGATAATTGCTTGGATCCTGTTTTATATGTTTTCGTCATTGATAACGCTATTCAGTGACACTCCGCTACAATGGGCACGGTGTGATCAACGTAACACATGGAACACACCATGTTAGTTCTAAAGGCGTGTTCACACGGTCAAACTTTTTGCTCAAATTTTGAACTCAAAATTTGAGCTCAAAATCTGATCAAATTTTGACGATAATTTTTAAAGGAAAATTGCGATATTTCAAAATTTGAGATCAAAATTTGAACTCAAACTTTTTCAGTTAAATCATCTCGTTCGTTATTGGCTAGAGAAATATTCTTGAAAAATTTGAAGTGTTCACACGTTCAAACTTGCTGAAAATGCAAAAAATACGCATTAAAATTTTGATCAAAATTTGATCAAAATTTGAGTCCAAATTTTGATCAAAATTTGAGCAAAAAGTTTGAGCGTGTGAACACGCCTTAAAGGCGTGTTCATACGTTGAAACCTTTTGCTCAAATTTTGAGCTCAAAATTTGATCAAAATATGACCGTAATTTTTAAAGGAAAATTGCGAGGCTTCAAAATTTGAGATAAAAATTAGAGCTCAAACTTTTTCAAGCAAGACATCCCGTCCATGATTGGCTACAGGAATATCATTGAAAAGTTTGCACAGTATTCACACGTTTAGACTTACCAAAAATTCCAAAAAGCAAAAATTCCAAAAAGATGATTGCAAACTTGGATCAAAATTTGCGCTCAAATTTTCGTCAAAATTGGAGCTAAAAGTTTGACCGTTTGAACACGCCTTAACACTATGAGCATGTATATTTTTATATAGCATTATTCATACAAACAGTGTGCGTTTGTGTTGATGGATTGTATTGTATAGATAGTATTGATTTTACATTTCTGATTGCTTCAGTGATTTTCTCATACATAGTAGTAGTACTTTTCAACGATTTGCTAATGTGTAAGTTCGCTTTAGGTGAGCATATGTGGGCATTTCTTTGAATTAAGTCAGTTCACAATCTCACAACCGATGTCGGAGTACAAATGACAGCTTTAGTTTATGCGCCGGGTCATGGTTTGCGATGCAACAGCATTCTCCATTCACTATTTCACGAATTAACATCGCAGTTTATAGGCTACGTTCATGTTTCATAATCGCTGTTTTTGATCACTAGTATATATAATAGATTCAAAACGCTGACCGACGTTGCAAATGTGTAAATCGTACATGGTATTTTATATGAGTAGCGAGATATCGTACAAGTAATAGTTGTAGCACAGCTATTGTGCGTTAAGTGATTTGTACGCACGGTTGTGACGAGTTCAGACGAGTGCGTCAGCACGAGTTTCAACGAGTTAAACAACACAATCGTGTGTACAAATCACTTGACGCACGCCTAGCTGTGCTACAACTGACTTGTAATACAGCTAATTTAGCTAACCGTGCGTTAAGTCAATAGTCGTCGACGTAAACAATTTCTCCAAAAGTAACTGTCATAACCAAACTGCCATAAAGCTTCAAAGCTAACACAATGTGGTGTGATAGACAATGTTTCTAGCACAATGTGAGATTTAAATTACAATTCTAGTAGTATTGCTGAGCAATTAAATAGAGATTTGCATTTTACTGAAAAATGATAAGGTTGAATACTGCAGTACAAACACTTCTTTTTCAATTAAATACTGGATATAAGGTTAGAAGACATATAATCCCGTGGCTTGACGCATAACGTGGTATTTATTTGCGTAACAGTAGCTTTGAATACTTCATTGGCTGATCCGTTGTGTACATAATTTTGTATTACACGATGAATTGCGGCTAATACATGAATCCTTTATATTGACGTTACCCTTTAAACAAGACGCAAAGCAGCGAACTCACAAAACTTTCTGCCATAATCTTTACAAGAAAAGAATTATTGCTCTAATGATTTCTATAATTTACGCTGTATTAAAATTCGAAATTACTTCTGATAATTATATAAAATATATATATAGCTTAAGCCTAATCACTCCGCTTTATGTGTTCAAGCTCCCTACTCGAAGTATAGATGCGGCTTTTCACATCGTCGTAGCCCGTGCTATATTGCCCTCCATTAGCCAACGGACATTTTGGCCTGCTGGTGCTGAATATCGCTGGTTTATTCTTGACAATGCTGCAAGATGTCGTCTCGATCTCCCTCCTCGTGGTCGTCTCTCCACCGATACGGAGCAACAAGGTCATCCGTCGCGAAATAATGTGATTGCCACGGCGAATATTCGCCGCAACTTCGATATTGAGGCCTTGGAACGAATGGATAATTCGGATACAACATCAACGGCATCGGTTCAGCTCGGGTATTCCGGAACTCCATCGGCGGCCTCTACCAATTAAGGAGACCATACCGGAAGACCACCGATAATTCTCCGACTGAGAACTCAACAGCCATCGATTCAGCAATGCCGGTAAACAGCAGTACCTGACTAGCCGCAGGCACAGTTATAGAAAGAAAATCTTCGCCCACCGCGGCACTAGGTTTGCTCAATGCTCGCTCGTTGTAGAAGTCAGCACTTATTCGTCACACCATTTCCACACACAAATTCTATGTGCTTGCTCTTACCGAGCTTTGGATGCGACGTGACGGCTCCGCAACCCTTCAGTAATGCACACCATCCAATTTCTGCAATGCAGCCAAGCCCAGAGTGATCGGTCGCGGAGATGGACTTACTGTAATTTTTCGCAGGTCACTGAATTACAAAAACCGTAGTGACGCTTCTGAGCTATCTTTTGACAGCTTCGTATTTATATGCCTAAGCATTACCGCAAGCGGAAGAGCAATCACGATACTCGTTGTTTATCGCACTCCTCAACTACCTCTTGCCGCTTTTTACGATGACTTCTTCGAACTAGTGAGATAAACGTGACTTCCTCGAATGACATTCTGATTATGGGAGATTTTAACAGTCCCATTACGAACGCCACCTTCAAAAACCTTCTCCAATCGATTGGATTGCGCCAACGTGTTAACGATGCTACACATGACTGTGGAAATACACTTGATCTTGTTCTATCTCTCAACACCAGCAACCTTGTGTCACGCGTCATTGTCTCAGAATGTGCCGTGTCTGATCATAGCTTAATAATTACGAATATTAATTGTCGTATCAATACTAAGTCCTTAACCAAAACAGTCAATTATAGATGCTGGAACTCACTAAACGTTGATAGTTTCAAACAATCACTGTCATCGATTGTGAGGCCATCATATTGTTCTTTTGATGTCCGTGCGGATCACTTCTACAATAGAATTTCTCTCATCATCGATAATCTACTGCTTCTCAAAATCAAGACAATCCGCGATCGACCAGCGTCTCCATGGTTTGACTCTGAATGCCAAACAACAAAAGCAACATTAATACGTTGGGAACGGTACTGGCGACGTCACCCAACGACTACGAATAAGGAAGCATACATAAATCAAAAGCATGCATACCGGGAGCTCTGGCAGCCGAAACTAAACATTTTCTGGAAACGCAAACTCAATGAGACGTCGAAGAGCAACAAATGGAAAATCATAAATTTCTTACTCAATCGGAAATTTCAGACGCCTCTAGCTTCCCGAACGTGCCGATGACTTTGCTACTCATTTTGTGCAAAAGATTGCAGCACTACAATCCGACCTTCAACAACAAACGATGTTTTCGCCACGAATCTCCAACGACGCTCCACTGATACAATTATCGGCTGTTTCAGAACAGGAAGTCCGTAGGCTTATACTAATGACTAATAATAAATGATGTGCTCTGGATGTACTTTCTCCTAAAATAATTATACTATTTATCGACGATCTTCTAAATCCACTTACAACATTGATCAATGAATCTATCACTGCTTGGATAATGACATCTAGGGAAAAGATGGCCACTGTGCATCCCCGTTTTAAGAAATTAATCGCTAACAGTCTGGATCTTTCCTACGTTTCTGAACTGATCGAACGCACAGTTCTGAAACAACTGAATCATCATCTGGAGACAAATAACTTAATTCCAACTGATTAATCTGCATCTCACAAAGGACATTCTACTGAGACAGCCCTCATAAAATATGCAATGATATCCAATGTGCGTTCAGTCGACAGCAGATCGTTATCCTAGTTAGTTTGGATATGTTAGCAGCCTTTGACACAATCAGTCATTCCACAATTTTGGAGAGACTGTACCGCATCGGAATGACATCAGACTTTATGAACTGGTTTATATCGTACCTGACTAACCGCCATCAATGCGTCCAAATCGGGGAGACATTTTCCAAACTGACTGTGCTATCTAGCGGCGTTCCCCAGGCCAGTGTTATCGGGCCGATTTTGTTTAACATATCGATCGCGCCGCTTCTGGACATTATCAATAATGCTGGGTTTCAAGAACCCCGGTAATCCAATAATATGCAAATATACAAAAGCTTTGATCCAGTTGACGTTGGCGATCTTGCGATCTAATTGCAAGCAGTATTGGTGCATACAAAACAATGGTTGCGCAGTAATAACTTAAAAAATTAACAAGTCAAAGACTCGGCTCATCTGCTTTAGCGGCAGGTATTTCAACGGTCCGTCAATTCAACTATCTGACGTAGTAATTAATCTTTCATCGAATGTAAAAATTCTTGGTGTTACACTTGACAGTAGTCTAAAATTTGACAATCATATTCGAGATGTATCTGGGTCTTGTATTTGGCAACTACGCGAAATAGGCAAGATACGATATCGACTTGACCCAGCGACTTCATAGAGCATAATGCAAGCATTCATCACGTCATGCATCGGTTATTGTAACGCGCTGCTCCACAGCGTGCCTACTACACGTCCACAGCCTCTTCGCCGCATCGTACACGGCGCTGCCAGAATTGTAACCGGTACACGTCGACGCGATCATATCTCCACCGTCCTGAGCAAT
>JASANE010027880.1:0-12429 GCA_030248225.1 Trileptium ribeirensis
ATGACACATTTTGCTACTGCTAAGCAACGTTTCGATGTAGTTTTTATGCGTTATTTCATTCTTTACCACACTTTTCTTTATTCCTTTTGCTCTCTTCTTTTCATTACCCCCGCATTTTATGCTGTACATCTTAGAACGGAGTCTGACGAATTCTTCTATTGCAGCACCCGCCGTCTCATCCTTCATCTTGCCCAACACCTTCTTGTTAACGGTGGAATGAAGTTTGTGTTCTGTTGGGTAATCGCTGGTATCGAAAAATGACTCATTGTTCACCATATCTTGATAAATGTCGTTCGTTTCAACGCTGTAGGATAACGAATCGGTATCCGTGAAGAGAAGGGTGCATCAGTTGTGGTAAATAGCCTTCATGTAGCTGTAATGGAATTCGTACATCAGAGACTTTGACAAATCCAATACTGTGAAACCAACGTAGATTGGTTTGCACAATTTTACTGATTTTCGGTGCATTTTAACTGCGACGAGGTTTTCATTGAATATTGATGACATGGAATATCGAGGGTTTGCAACTAGCTTCAAATACTTCTGTTCACTTGTGACCAATTTAATATCGACATATCCCCGTACATTTTCCATTGTCTTGCCAAAGACTGCATTATTGAGGAGCTTATATAAGTCTTTCTCAAAGTCACTGTTAGCATTCTTTCGCATTTCGGTGTTGTACGTAATGTAAGGTTCCATCCAAGTGCTCTGATAAAACGAAACTACGCGGTGAACCTTAAGGAGTTTCATTCCGAGACGAAGGTACTGTTGCAAATTTCGCAAGTGGACCTTATAACGCTGTTTGTCGTTCAAATTTGGAACAAGTTTCTGGACTGCCGCATTGGTAACATTGAGTGATTTTTTTATATTAGCGGAATATTGAGATAACATATCATCATTGATAATGAATCGTTCGGGTGCAAGTGGGTAGTCGTTATGTAGATCATGTAGTTCCTCGGGATATACTAAGTCGACTTTTAATACATATCCAGTGTCACCCATTACATCAACGTTTGCCCAATCAGTTGAGGCTGTTTGGTCCTGAGTAAGCCACTGAAAGCTATGACAAGGGAGCTTTTGTACCATCGACCACCCATAGAGATTGTTAGCATCGAGATACATTATGTAGTTTCTTGGTTGAGAATCATCGTAACCATCGATATAGGGGTTGTTTGCTTTTGCATAACGGTGGGAAATAACAGATACACCACCACGAATACCCTCCTCGAAGAAAGCATACATATCTGCATCGGTGATGAGATCAAGCTTGACACCGGTTTTCTTCAAACATGCGTCCCAAGCGAAACTTGGAAGAGTGATGTAGTGAGCCGGATCAAGGTTGTATTTGTCGAGACAAAATAGTCTAAAATTTTCAAATACATCACATAGTAGAAACACATCGCTTTTGAGGTATAGATCATGATATTCACCGAGATCGCGCACAGCCATCTTGTTCCACACGGTTTGTACATGTTGGTAGTCACTGTCATTGACGCCACTTCCCGTAAGTGTTGAATGAAATTCCGCTTGTGGTGGTAACGATGTTTCTTTAAATCTATCTAAGTTGTCCATATACTCGTAGGGATATACACCCTTACGAAGCATGAGATCAACTTTGTCACCAAATGTGTTTGCCATCGCTCGGAACGCACTAACATCCTTCTTTCTGAGATTCTCGGTGAGAGTTTGTAACGACGAGGGTAAAAATTGAAATGTATCAAAGAAACGAATCTTCCATCCGATTTCTACGTCCTCCTCCTGATCATCATCGTTGCCCAATATAAAGTCAACACCTTCAACTTCTTCATCCCAAGGTTCGTCATCATCCACCTCTTCAATCGGGTTTGGAGCTTGCTTTCGCTTTGATTTCTGCTTTATCGCGAATGTCATATAATCCTCCATACCTTTTGCAATACACTCTATTTCAAGTCCCTCCGCCGCGCAAACCGCACCGAGTTCTTGCATAATAAGGTGTCCATCATACCGCCGTAGGTTATGGAACATTACTGTGACGTCACGACTGAGACGATAACCAATGTTACACTTGAGGTGTGCCGCTCCGCGATATCGTCCACAAAGGTGACAATGATCCTTAGCCTTATCTTCTTTTTTCATAAAACACTTGCAAAGATAACAATATTGTGCATTTTTAAAGTGTGTGCGATCGCCGTCGATCATATTGAGTGCCTTTTGGTTCGTCATGTGTTCAAGCTGATATGACTGTGATAGTTCGATAACGTTTTGAAGAAATTTCTTTATGACGTGTTCGCCGCGATATATAATAGGGTTTCCAACCTGAAGCTTGTCGCTGCGACAACCAAAGGTCTCCACTAACCCATAACCACACGGTGTATGCTGTTGATAGGGTGTAGTAAATGCTATTATTGAAGAGGGTTTGCATGTATCTATTTTCTCGAGAATGCATTCGAAATCTGCGTAGATTACATATGGTGCACGTTGTATACGGTGAACATTAATGAATTGAAGCGTTGAACCTATCTTGGGTATTTCCACGCGTGACGATTGGTTATTACGACATAGTTTCATGTGATCTTCCTTCTGGTGTTGAGTGTAGCATGGTATTAGACATTTATCGCAAAAGTAAAGCTTTCCCTTTTTGCGACGCTGCGTATTTAGGAGCGCATCAAGACTTCGAATTAAACAATAATGACCATTGTATAACATTAAATGAACATATCGCTCATGTTGAGTGTTTGATATATGAAGAGGGTAGACTTCGTTATCTTCCAAACCGTAAATGTTGACTGCTATCCCATTTTGTCTTTCGAATTTGGTAATGTCCTGTAGTGCGACTGGGAAATCGATCCCATCCATGTTGATTTCGCTGATGAATTGTTCGTAGTTGCTGATTCGCTGCCCATTTGTAACGACTGGATGTAATGCTGCCAATATTGACCATAGGAAGCATTTGTTGTCGCTGTTCTGGACATTGAGCACAGCGTGCTTGTTCCGAATTGTTTCTGGAAGCTCTTGATACGTCGATCCACGAAGAGGTTGGTATATACTGATATGAACATCAGCATGTCGTACATCTTGAAGTATCGAACCAGATCCTCGTGTCTCGAAATCCTCGAGTTTCTTAACGATCTCGTCAAATACCTTCGTAATCTCGTCGTTAATGTCGCATGCGGGAAGTATTGACCGTACTTTGTTATTGAAGAGCGCCGTCGAGCTTCTGTAGTTGACACTGAACACTAATCCAAAATTTGACTCCGCGACCACGCTTCTGCTGTAGTAGTTGAAGCAATATCGGTCGCGATTGATTGCAAAATATCGATAGATCGTTGACGACTTGATCTGGAATGATGTAGTAGCTGCGAAGATAGCCCTTGAGCGGTTTGACCCACTTGAACAGTTGTATCGTACCGCTATGATTCAACAGCGGCGCTTGCTGCTTGCAACCATTGATCTCATTCGCCATAGCCATGACATCGTCGAGCTCGTCCTCGATGCGTCGCTCCTTGGTCGGTGGTTCATCTTGACATGCGTCGTTCATAGTAACGCCGCTCGTAGCTTTAGTGCTGATTGATGATTTCCGCTTGAACGCAGCTCGTTGAGTTGTTGATTGAATCGACGATTGCTGACCGTGCCATCGCTTCCTATGTCGTGTGAGAGCGTCTCGCCGAGTTGTTACCATACCGCATTGATCACACTTGTACTCCATTGCTTTGTGTACTCCGTTGACGTGTCGAGAGAGATGATCTCCTCTTGTGAAATTCAAATTGCATATGTTGCATATAAATACCATTTCTTTTAAGGAATTATTGTACTAGTATAACTATTAGATCGTATATGACTACTCTGAAATGGTAAGACGCAAGAATTAGTGAATATTGATTAAAATAAGCACAACGTTTAAGGGTATATGATTGCAATTTAATAATGGTAACAGCTTAAATCTAGACCTTCACTAAACAACCAAACACGCCGACAGAAAGTGGAATAATGAACGTAGGAACGGATGCACGCCACTTATATACATAGAATTTTCGCATGGTGCCAACACCATACCTAACACATTCTGATTGGTTGGTTGTGAACACACTCTCATTGGTCAGCTGCGGCCATACCCCCGCCAAAAATCCATTTCCCGCCATATTAACCATTACCATTGAATTCAGCGCACCAAATTACTCCAGGAAAAACAATTTCCAGGTTCCTACTATAAATTTTCATTTTTGAGCACACCCCCCTGCCAAAAAATTAGAAATCCATTGTACGCCATTTTAACCATAACCATTGAATTCATCGCACCAAATTACCCCAGGAAAAACAATTTCCAGGTTCCTACTATAAATTTTCATTTTTGAGCACACCCCCTGCCAAAAACTTAGAAATCCATTGTACGCCATTTTAACCATAACCATTGAATTCAGCGCACCAAATTACCCCAGAAAGTCCATTTTCACCTTTCTGCTATAAATTTTCATTTTTTAGCACACCCCCTTGCCAAAAACTCAGAAATCCATTGTACGCCATTTTAACCATTACCATTGAATTCAGCGCACCAAATCACCCCAGTAAGTCTATTTTTAGCTTTCAACTACAATTTTCACTTTTGGGCTCACCCCACCAATCCAAATTCAGCATGAGCAGACATAATTATATACACTTCTATTAGGTAAAGTTTCCTATAGATGTATATACTATATATATAACGAGAACAACAGTAATCAATGAATAAATAATAAAATTGTACAAATAACAAAAGAAAGAGCAACTCCAAGAGTCCTCCAAAAAGGTGTGCTCAGTAGGTTGCAAAACACCGACTGGTGGCTGATTTGGTTCTGCTCCCACCTTATATACCTCCTAAATTGCACCATATTGCGCAACGTTGCGCAATACCTCAACCCCACAAAGCCCGTGCTTGCTAAATATTTCGCAATACACTACGAATAATTTATTGATTATTGATGCCTTTATAGATTATGTTTCTGGCGAATATAAGTTATAATAAAAACATTATTAATGACCACAATTCCAAACATTGCTCTGTCGCTTCAAGATAAGCATTATAATAGGAGTTAAAATCAGAGATACTTATATATAAATGTCTATTAGAGTTGCAAATTAGTGTGACGGATTCCGTGTTTATGTATAGGCTTCCATTTCTACCAAAATGATTATGTATAGGCACACACAATCTAATTAACATTAAAACGCGATATGTGTAAATCGCAGCCTCACACCGTACGATATAGATGTCATTTATGCAAGAATGCCTGTTATGTTGTAGCAGAACGCCGTGGTAAAATACCAGACAGTAGATTAAATATAAACGTATGCTCTCTATAATATACATATGCTTGCAAAAAATAAAAAAATTGTATTTATACACATAAACATAAAAATATGCTGGATTTATTTATATTTTCTGACGTATATTATATGTCTCAACATATATTTAATACTAAATAAAATTGTATAAATGCACAGTGATGAGTCATTATATAGTATATATGTATACACGTGTACATGTATGTATGTGTATGTGTATGCATATATGTTTGTGTGTATGTGCATATGTGTATGTGTGTATGTATGTACATGTGTCTATGTACGCACACGTACGTACCACCCCGTACCAGCCACCAATGACGTCATCACCCAACCACCGGCCCCACCGGTGGGGGGGGGCTAAAACCCGCCTTTTTCATCTACTAACCTGTTGTTTTTCGACGCAGCGTGTGTTTTTATGCTACTGAATTGCCAACTACCGTCGGTAGTTAGGCAACGTATCATTAGAATAAGAGCACCTGAGCATTGGAAATAATTGGCTACAATCGTAACCCAACAATGGAAAGTCGGATTGCCTTTACCAATGACTCAAGTTTTGACCTTGATCCGTTTTACATCCCAATTTCCAAAATTACATTTTGTACAATTTCTACTAAAAGTGGTCTTTCGGGCTACTTTACATCATATTAACGTGCAAATTCCGAAATATTAGGTGCAAAAAGTCGAAAAGGTTAAAAGAAAACAACAACTATGTCTTTAGTAATTGCGGTGTCCAAGATACAGTCGATTTTTTGAATGTTACCACGGACACAGTCAAATCGCAAACAGTCTCCAGGAACTATTGTTAGCTGTTTTGGCGCTATAAATATTCCATATAGCTAAAGATTTATCCAAGCACCATCATGTAGCAGTGTAAATGAGAGGGTATAAGCAATAATATAGAATTGATTATCGTTGGGTGTCTACTCTAGATGTATGCAGACATTAATTCGGTATTAAAACTGTGATCAATGTTTGAGCTTTGCGGCAAATAATGACGTGGGCCTTATCATAGCAAGGTATGTCTTTAAAATGGCCATCGACGGCAGGCAGTTACTAGCAGATAACAGTAACCAAACAAAATAAATTTAGCAAAATTCAGGTTTCAATATTTTACTGAATAAATTTATCTTAGGATAGATTATCCTGTTGCCTAGTCGCTATATACAGTGTTTGCTGCAACACCTGTAACTCGATAACTGATTGGTATAATTTCGGAAATTTTTACCATTGAATGCATTCTTAGAATGGCGCGTTAAAGTAAAATTATTTGCTTTTATTTTTAAACAGGGGTTGATCAAATCCTTTATTCCGTAGCAAAATCAGTTCATATAACATTAAGACGCTATGGTCTATAACCTAGTAAGGTGTAAACATAAGAATATTATGGTTAAACTTATTCGAAAGTCTTTAAAATTGTTCGAAGGTTCGCGATAGAATATTAACCAAATTAACTGTAGTAATGATATAAACCGACCAAGCCACTCATGAACCAACACCTTGCTGCTTGGGTTGATGTTATTTGTAACTTGGGATTGTTTGGTACAATCTGGATCGAACATGCATAGCACATACACCGTTAGATAGAAAGCTTGCAAAATAAATATCTCAGCAACAATCCTCCACGACGCCTGTGCTTTTTGGAAATTTAGTATATTTTTGCCGCTATCAAATATTACTTATGAATGGTTGCTGAATAAAGAAAAACATTTACTGTACATTTGAAATGACATTGCTAACCAAACGGTCTCCGCGCAGCATCTAGTTGTTGAAATTTTACTTTAGTAATTTTCCGGATTGTTAAAATCAAAAATCATTTATAAATATATGGTGTCGAAAACATCATATTATATAGCACATGGTGTCGTTGGTTCTTTATATTGTACAGTATATTATATTTATACTGTAACATTGCATAACATGTATAGAATTGCACGCGAAGAGTAATCTCGTTTTTGTATATCACTTTATACTGGAAAACCTTATCTAATACCATTTTTAGTCTTATACGTTTGGTTTCGTTTCCAATTTTATGTAAAACTATGTAAAAAATTTCAAGAAATTTCAGGTCTGTTATTTGGCGACACGCGTATAATTTTTCCGAGAGGTAATATTAATTTGTTACTCATTTCAATTATAACTTAGTTGATACATCTAGCGTCTTTAAATCAATCTTACAGTCAGTATATATAAATCATTGCCACCAATTCCTCAAAACGCAATACTTGGACTGTAGAGACATAAATTTCAGTCTGATGTTCAACCCTAAGCTAATAAATCTACCGATAAAGTAAGCCTTTTTCAGTACTTGTTCTGCCACAGACAAAACGTGTCTATGGGTTCAAATGATAAGCCGCTTCGATTTTTCGGCAAGTCGCTGTCATTTGTCATTTATTTACAAAAATCAGAAAAAAGTTTAGAACTGCTGTCCCTACAAATAAACCGTCATTCTCATTAATATTGCGTTACTATATTTGTATTTTACATAAGGTAACAGTGCAGTGATGCAACATGTAAAAGGCATATGTGTATTCATGTAAAATTTCGGAAACAAGGTTTCAAAATTTAAGTTAATGTTCACTACTTGTTTTCGAAATACGCTTTAATACTAATACAACTGTAACACAGGTTTATAGAACACTAACCGCAATAGCCACAAAACCATATGCCGACTGCCAAAATTTCAAGGGCGTTAAGATTCTTATTTTATGCAGAAAGTCTTAGTATCAAGACACAAAATGGCAGTGGTTAGGCATTACCAGTGAGTTACAGGGGTTTAAAATATTTCAAACACGGTAATTTTTAAAGGCACTTTACCCGTTGTATTGTACGCAGTGCAAACCCTCCGTATGCAAATCGAGCAAATTTTCGCACAAATGTTGAAGAAACATTTACCGATATGATTAATATCGTAATAAGAGAGCCTTCTTGCCGTCGCACAGTCGTTAAGCTGCCGACGAGCCATTGAGCCGCCAGCCGACGGGTGAGCCGCGATCTGGCCGTGGAATAGCCAACTCGTCGTTAATTCGCCGGCGTTCCGTAGAGGTTTCGGCAGACCCAATATTTTATACACGCTGGCCGTTGCTTAACACTATTGTAGAGCCGTTATATACATGCCTCATTAACAGATAATTATGTGGCATACTGAAATTTGAGAAAATAATTTGATTTTTTCGATAATCCGTTTATCATACATGCTCAAGGCCCGAGGGTCCAAGTCAGTAGCTGGGGTGGTGGGGTTAGAAGGGTTGGTATTCGGTCTCCCCATTCCTCAATAAGTATCAACCGGTCGGCGGAGGGTTGGGAACGAGTGTGGCGCCTCCGGCGCCTATGTGTTCATCGTTCAGCACCGCCTAGGGGTAGGATGACCTGTGATCTGTGGCGGGGGTGGGGTAGTTTGACCATGAAATGCCACATCTCGCCGAGGAGGAGGGATCCCACACCTCTGTGGAGATAATACTTCCTATGGTTCTGTATGCTGTATATTATATAGTGGTTAAAAATAGCGTTCAAAACTATTTTTCGGCTTGAGATTTTTATATTAAAACTTGTTATACTTTTTATAAATTTTGTATAAAAACAAATGAAATTTTTTTGTATTGTATAATGATTGCAAATCGGGAGGTAGCACGATTTGCAATTCCCATAGCTCGGTTTGTTGTGGTCGATCGTTCCTTCGTAATCGAATGTCACAAGATGTGGCCAAAAATGATGAACTGGTGTTCATGCGCTACAGTTCATTTCTTTTAGAATTCGGGTGTCGTATCTAACAATTCGCTGTTTTCGATGTAGTATTTGAATGAATGGATACATGGTTTAGGAATGCGCATTTCGATCCTTTTGCTTTAAGGTTCGCTTCACGAAGATGCTGTAATATTTGGCTGATGTCATATAAATGGTCCCGAAACGCGTTGAGAAGATTATGATGTCGTTAATGTACCATACGCACAATTACATCAGGACGCCAACTGCACCATTCTTTGAAATGTTGTCGTGACAGATGAACGTAGTCTTTTCCTTATCTTATTCGTTCATCGATACTTGCCAATATCCCGACTTGAGATCAAGGGTTGAGAAGTATTTCACACCACGTAATGCATCTAATATTTTCGTTGATTCTTGACAAGACAAAACTGTCACGCTTTGTGACTGAGTTCAGCATCCTGTAGTCGGCACAGGATCTTATTGAACCATCTTTCTTGTTGATAAGTTTAATCGGCAGTGCCCATGGACTATAGGATCTTCTAAATATTCCTTGGTTAGAGCATTTCTTGTACTTGTTTCCTCGTTTGATTCCGATCAACGTATGGTAGGCGTCGAAATGGTTGTTGTACTTGTTTCTCGACTGTAGTTAGGATATAGTGTTCTACTTGCGGATTGATACCGATGTCGAAGTCCGATTTCGAGATTACGTCTTGGTAGTTGTAGAGTACGGTTGCCAGGTACGCCTTTCCTTCTTCGTCGGTAACAGCTTTTTCCAAGTCGATTTCGGCTGGAAGTTCGATACTGTTCATATGCTCGGTTTACCGTATTACTTGCTCTTGAAACTGTTCGACGTTGATCCGTTGTTGTTCTTTCTTCCTTTCATATATTCCCGTCTCTACCATTGATATCATTTGTCGATTCATTTGGATATGATGATTATATGATCGGATTTCTTCTTTATCCGACTTGGATCCATTCTGAATCTTCTTCTTTGTTCTCTCTTCGTTTCTTTTCAAACCAATCAATTGCTCTTTGAACTTTCTCTTCGTCAACCATCCGTTTTAACGATCGTTTCTTACAATTTTCGTACCAGTGGTTGGTCTTCAATTATTTCCATTTCGATCGTGTTCAGGTTGCACACCGGTATTATGATGTTACCCTTTTCCACTTTGGCAACACTATTTGGGATCGCCAAACCGTTGTTGGTTTTCATCAAGGTTTACGCTACTATGTTATCGCTTTCTTTTGTTCCTTCCGGAGTCTTTACCTCTATAAATTTCGCCGATCATGGTGGAATCACTTGTTTGTATGAACATTTGCAGATTTCGATATGGTTATGATCTTCTTTGCTGATTGATCCCATTTCGTTAGTTCTCCAACTATGAGGTATCGGGTGACCACTCATTTTGATTCGTACTTGTTGATAGTCGATCACCAGTTCGAAGGCCGGCAGGAAATCGTGTCCGTATATCGCAATCTTTGAAAAGTTTCGGATTACGATGAATCTTTCCTACTTTATTTTCTAAGTAGACCTGTACGAAAAAGTAGCCCAATGCTCTTTCTGTTAAATCTGCGTTGAATCCAACTGCACATGCGCTGTTTCTTTGAGAGGCAAGTGTTTGGAATGCTTTTTCTATTGTTCTTCGCTGATAATCGTTATTTGTGATCCGGTATCGACCAAACCTCGTAGCTTCTTGTTCCCTTCCTGATAGGCACTAATGTAGTACCGTGACAGGACTGTTGGGTCGCTACATTGTTCATGTTCTTTTCACAGGTCCACTTGATTTACTTCTACGAATGTTTCTTTCTTTTCGTCCGCTCATATATGCTCGATTTTCCGGGATTCTTTTTGAGTGTTTTCTCTTTCTAACCCCGCTCGATTTTGGTGGTCGGTTATTCGCCATTTCCTTCGATTGAATCGGCCGGTTTGGTAGTGTCCTATATCGATTTTGACTTTGTTGCTGATTTCCCTCGGGTTTCTCTTGTACTTTGTCCCGCATTTCTTGGGTGCATTGCTCCGTTCTATGGCCCAATTTTACGCAGTTGTTGCACCTTGGCGGTGTTTGGTTCATCAACACTTGTCGGTTCTGTTGCTGTTGGTTTGCCACCGGTACCGGCATTCTTTGTTGTTGTTGCCAATTCATTTGCGGTTGCATTGGTTGTTGTAGTACTTGCACCGGTTGCATCGTTTGCAGTATCGGTTGTTGTGCTCCCATCTGTCCATAGTATGGTTGCATCGGTTGCTGGTAATTCATTTGCATTGGCATCATCAGTATCGGTGTTGCCCTCGGTTGCACTACTTTGTTGCTCCTGTGGCTGGTGTACTTGCATCGGTCGATTGTTTCACCGTTGCGATTGCCATTGCATTTGTAGTCTTTGTACCCTCGGTCGCTATATCTGTTGAGTTGACACATACTTGTTCTTGTTTGGCTGATGTTCGATTGACCAGGTTGGTTCGATTGGCTATCTCGATATCTTGGTCGTTGTTCACTTGTACTTTGTGGCCATTGGGTCATTTGTTGGTAGAGGTTTTCCACCGCTTCGGCTTTCGCCATCAATGTTGCGAAGGTAACTTCTTTCATGACGCGCAGGCGATTTCGGATTTCGTCTTTTAACCCTGTGATCAACGCGGACTTTAGGATTTCTTCAACGATTGGTTCAATTGTGCCTTTCGCGATAAGGTGTCGTCCTGTGTACACACGTAGGTCATATATGAAGTCTTTGACCATTCCCGTTTGCCGCAGACTTTGCAACTTATTCATGCGGTTCGTCAATGTTTTTGGCACCTCGAATCTTTATTTGAACCTCTTAACCGATTCGTTGTAGTTGCTGAGTTCTTTGGCCTTTTCGAGCATCAGGATTTCCATGTATTCTTCTGCTTTCCCGTTCATCTTTGCTTTCGAAAACTAGCAACTTCTCTTCTTCGTCGCCAATCCCATGTTAACCCAGTGCTTTTCGAATTCTTTCCGAAATTTCTAAAAACTTGACTCATCCTTGTACAATTGTAGATTTCGAACTTTGTTCTCCATCTTGACCATAATCGCTTGACCGTTTGAATATTGCGTTGTATTCGGTACTTGTGGCGTTTCTTTGTCCCCATCTTGATCAACGCTTCGATCAATCGTTGGTTCTTTTCCTTTAGGGCGTTGTTGTTGCTTTGGCTCTATCTTTTTGTTTGACGAAAAAGAAAAAAGAAAAAAAGGAAGAGATGATTCTTGGAAAGGAACAAGCCAATTTTGGCTTTTCGCGGGATTTTTACTAATTGGAGTTGTCTATTGCGGTTTCGGTTAGTATTGCTTTATCGACTAATAGTTGATAATATTTTCATAATGCTTTCCGTGAGAAATCAAATTTGGCAATCATTTCCAAGATGCTGATTATGCTGTTTGCGATCCAGTTATCGTTTAACGAAACTATTTCACATGG
>JASANE010027882.1:0-22701 GCA_030248225.1 Trileptium ribeirensis
ATTGCTGCCCGAGAAAAATGTTGCCACTGAATACCTGGTGTTATAATCCAGTACTGTTTGCCGTTAACATATGAGAACAAATGCAAAAAGGCGATGAGCCGGTCTTACAGCAATTCCTAAAACTGGACCATTGTCTGAACGGCTTTCTTTGGCGACTCTGACGAACGCTTTCCACTAAATATTAGACCCATAATGGCCACATGTAAAACGCTAGGTTGCATTTGTAATATATGTGCATGTGAAAATATTAATATATATTCTTATGTAGTACGCCAAAGCATGCATAGCGTGTGGCAAATTACAAAACGCTATTGTAGCATTACAGTTGTGTCACAAACTGTAACATTTGTCACATGAACAAGAACATTTTTCTTAGTTCTGTACACAAATAGAGGTAGTATGATTATTTGTGCTAAATATATGTTTAATGTTTTAAGCAAAACGTGGTTTTAGAATATGCTAAAACTCAAACGCATGATCTAAGTAAATATTTCAATGAATTTTCTATAAATAGGAGTTTAAAAACAATTATAGTGGTTCTGGGCATTGTCATTCAAGTTTAACACACTCCTAGTTTGGATTTTTTTAAACCAGGTGTAATATTGCTTTGTCAACACGTAATGGGTTTTAATTTTAGCAAGGAATTTTGCGATAGCTTCTTAACGTGGTACATGTTTCCGGTAAGTACTACAGTTTTTATGTGCGTTCAAACATTTATAGTTTTTGTTTTAGATTTGAACACTAAATTGAGGTCAGAATTTGATCGAAATTAGAACCTATTTTTTCAATTTTTCGTAAATTTGAGAGCATGAACATTGTTCAGACTTGTGCACCATTTTACTTTTGTTAGTGAAGTAAGGATATAACTTTTAGCTAAAATAAAAAAACATTGCAAAAAACTGAAGCATCGTGATTAGCAATATTTTTTTCATTCAAATTTACGGTAAAATTTTGATCAAACCTTGATAAAATTTTAATCAAAGTTTGTACGTGTGCACGTACTTTAAGTAATATTCCAGTTCAAACATTAACAAATATTAAACATGAAGTCACTTGAAAAATAAAATATCAGAGTTGGTTCTAAAGCATACCTAGCAAGAAATTACTTACTCTACAGTTTATCCCTTTAATTCAGACATATGTGTAGTTTACTTCTGTTGCAATGAAGCAATCCTTAAGATGCCTGTATTACCCACTTGCTTTCAAGGCGCGGCTTAGTTCAGACACGGTTAGCTGTTTCTTAATATGATACCGATTTCTTTAATTTGTATTTAAAACAAGGAGCTTTGATGATTTCACATAGAGTCATAGAAATCAAATCAGTAGCTTTGAATTCGAATGACGTGCAAAACCATCATTAACACGGATGTACCGTTCAATTACTATGGTATTTATGACCGACCCATCGCAAGGTTATAAAACATACAGACTTGTACTTTTTATTACACGATGTGTGACACTTTATGGGATTTATCTAGGTGATTTTAGATTTCGGATATAGTGGCCTGTCATAAAACATTGATTTCATTTCTTCCGTGATCAAACAGGGATTGAACCGCTCAGGACAAAATTCCGTGTATAGAAAAAATTTGTTTGTAAAAATTCCTTGATTCCCATGTTTGCGAGAAACTACATTTACAGGCATTTTGCGTTACAAAGATTTGAAAACAATTCTAACGGTAGTTGCTATTTCGCAAATTCACGCCATTGGTATACTAGATTAGCAATAACTTCATTACAACAGCGATAAACAACGTGTCGATGAACGTGAATATATTTTGTCGTATCTAATTATGAGTCGGTACATAAATATGTGAGTATTGCGCATATCTATGCCGGTAGAGAAGCAGAGCTTGAACAACCTACTTCTGAGGTAAAAATCTGTCATCATATTGGTGTTTTGTCGCCAGTAACTTAACAAATAAACGGACTTGGAGCAAACTGCCATAGGTTCTGCAACGTACGTCATATGCGGAAAACGGGTATACCACCAAACTAACAAACAATTAAAACCCCTATTTTAAGCCAAAATATATCACAATTTTGCTTACCATCGAATTGGTGGAATAGTCTTGGAATGAGTGGGCTAAACTAGGTTCAAATTTTTATAGAATGTATTTCTATGTACCTTGCCTATATTATTGATATTATTCCAACTTCTCCACTCTAATAGGTCTAACACCCTGTACAGAATTTTTGCAGTTTTCATTTGTAGATTGTGAGAAGAGTTGTTACTTCTGCTTAATAATGCATTGAAAGATTTGACGGATTTGGAACAAATTTTCACAGCATAAGTACAAGTACACTTTAAAAGCTCTAATATGCTTGAGCTAAAAGTAGTATGGCTCGACGAGCTAATCGAGCTTTAATTCTGTATGAGGTAACTTTGACTCAGTCTGACTGCAGCCTCCCCTCCACACTCAATTTCTCGGGTTGTTGCCTGGTTTTTGTCTTTGTCTCCGCTGGTTCTGCCAGGCCGCGCGGCCGCTCCTCGCTCGGCCCCCCCATCAGATTGCACTGAGTCTGATTCATTCGTAGAGTCGGAATGAAACTGACTGAATTAAGTTAAATTTGACTAAAGCTGATATGTATAGTTGAATTCGAGTGGAACGAGAATTTTCAATTTTGGCTTTGGAGGGGGGGTTGAGGAGGTCTTGTATGTGTGTTTGTCTGTGTGTGTCCGTGTGTGTCTGTCGCACCTGGATCTCGATAACGGTTGGGCGATTTTGATGCAAGATAGCTCATTCGAACCGTCGATTTAGATGTAGTGACGGAGCCTGATTTTTGATTTTTTTTGCGGTGGGAAAAGTTATGGGGCAAAATGACGTCATTTGGCCCATTTTTGACCCCATCCAGTTTTTGCGACTTGTCTCAATAAGTACATTAGTTATCCGCAAACTAATAGGCCTATTCCATGTAGCTTTACCAGGGCTTTCCAATGATATGTAACAAGTTTTTCAACTACTTCCCAATCTGGAGTCTATAAGCTTATTGTTGGCGCCAAATTTCATATTTGGTGAAACGTTGGGGGGAATGCACCTAAATGTGTGCTTATTGTTCGTTTTACTGTCGGATATGGGGTTTTCTGGGCCAACAAGCTGATTGCGAGTGTCAAAAATATTGTGTGGCAAATATTTTTCACACTTCTGCTTCATATTTGCTATGAAAAATGAGATTTTTCTCAAGTGTCGGTTTGAATTCTTTAACGTTCTTTTCACGGTCAATTTAGGGTTTTATTGAATTATTAAATTGTTAGTTCATTGTTTTTGTACTCGTTGTATGATGTTTTGTTTACTGCATACGTTGGCTATCAAAAGAGGCGGGCGTAACTATGACTCATCACTCACGGTTTATATAATGCTGCACCTGCGTACTGTGTGTAGGCTTTGTTTGTGTGTGCTTTCTACAACAGACTTCGGGGTATTGTTCTCACCACTCGAATTCTGGCTCGCAAACGAGCTTCACTAGTTTAAGTTCTCATATGATGTAGGTATAGCAAATACTTTAAACTATATAAATTTAAATGATGTACTCACCAAATTAACACTGCAGAAGCGTTGGCCTTGACCAATCAAAATTTTATTTTAGCTTGAAAAATCACGCTCCAAATTTCTGTTTCTAACTTCTACTCACGACGGGCTATTTAATTCGGTCGATGCATCGGCAGCACTTCAGACAAAACTGGAGTCATATGGCGAAGGACATCGTGGTCGGCACTTGATCTACGAAGGTGCTGGACATCTCATAGATCCGCCATATTTTCCGTTTGTTGAGCTCGTTTTTCATATTGTTAAAAGTAAATATTTACCATTTTGCTTTTAATCGCGTGGTTAGTTCAAATAAAGCTTTCATCAGCACTGCAGCACCATTATCTGATAAATTAGTGCAGCACTCTCCTAGTGGTATCACACATTCACGCAGATTTGTCGTGTGAATTGAATACACATCATTGAAGACTGAGACACACAGAGTGTCTTAGTCTTCAATGGTTTAAAATGTGCAGGCATCAGGTGATAGCAGATTTAATAAAAATAAAAAAGAAAAAAAAAAAAAAAAAAAAAAAAAAAAAAAAGAAAAAAAAAAAAAAAAATAAAAAAAAAAGAAAAAAAAAAAAAAAAATAAAAAAAAAATAAAAAAAAAAAAAAAAAAAAAAAAAAAAAAAAAAAAAAAAAAAAAAAAAAAAAAAAAATAAAAAAAAATACGATGCAAACAAATATGAAAACAATCTATCAACTTGAAATATTTAAACCGAAAAATTTGAAGGTCAAATGTAAGGAACGTGAAACATGGAAAACCGAAGTAGGCTGATAAACGATAAACTTGGCGTAACAGCAGGATTTTCGAAAACGGCAAAGTGTGGGGAAACTCGAGTATCATTGGAAACTGCAAAATTTTGGAGAACAGAAAACTCGGGAAACAGTAAAATGCAGGAAACGGGAAACTTAACAAAACTGTGAAAAGAAACACTAGGGAAATTGGAAAATATTTGGAAACGAAAATTCTGAGAAAAATGTCAAAAATTATCTGGAAAAATGTCGGAAAAACAAAAGACATTTTGAAAACAACAAATTCTGGAAACGGGAAAAGGTTCAGCTCGGAAAATTGCGAAAGGGAAAATTAAAAAGGGAAACTTGCAAAATGGAAAATATATAAAACAAAAAACTTGGGCAATGGAACGTATTGAGAAACTGGAAAAGATTGGGAACAGGAAAATTGAGAAACTTGAAAAGTGTGGAAAAGTAAACTTGGAAGAATTAAATGGGAAAGTTGGAAAGGGAAAATGTGAAGAAACTGGAAAACTGGAAGCTCGGAAAATTGGAATCTCGGAATCGAAAAATATGAACCGGGAAAGCTGAAAAATTTGAAAAAGAGAAAAATATCGAAAAAGAAGATGGAATATGAATTGAAAAGTCTAAATAAAAATTGGGAAAAGAGAAATGATAAATATGGAAAAAGCAAAAGCCAAAAACCGTGGAAAACCAGAAACGATAACGGGAAAATGTGCAAAAAAACTAAAAAATGAAAATCATAAGAAAATCGGGAAAAATTCATAAGTAAGAACAGTAAAATGGAGGAAAAATCGAAGTGAAAAGAGAATCAGAAATAAAATCAAAAATTTTAGCTGAGAAACATAAAAATGAAAAAATATTAGTACTAGGAAACCTGAAAATATAGAACCTAAAATGGAAAAATGGAAAATAAAAACATAAAAAATTCAGTTCATATAACAACATTGCCAAAATATAAGAGAGAAACGAGAACATCCAAAACCAAAAAAAATAATAAAAAATCATAAAAAAAATGCCTCAAAAATAGCCAAAAAAAAAAAACAGGCAAAAAAATACATTATATAAATTATTAATATAATTATTTTGTAAAATTTAGATTCGATAATTAAAAATAACATAAAAATAAAAATATTGCCTTTCCTTAAAAAACAAAAAATTGAAAAAGAAACTCCAGCGAGGTAAATGGAACTTGAAGATATATAATTATTATAAAAAAAAAATCGGGAACAAAAAAATAAAATGAATCAATAAAATGTCAATGAAAAAAAGAAATAATCGATATATAGTAGATATAGAAATAAAAAAAATATTTAATATAAATATATTCGAATAAATAGTACAATATAGTCAGTTATAATGTAAATTATATAATTTAAAAAATACTTATGAACCACGAACTAACATATTTATCATAAATTGATACAACATCAGGAAAAAAACTTTCTTTTAAAAAATATAAGCAAATCGAATCATTAAGAAAAACCTCAGTAAAAGTAATAAAAGCGGCCCGGGACCGGGTACCAGAGGCAGGCAGACCGGCTCTTGAGTTGCAGGGTAAAGAATCGGCAAAGAATTCATCATATTGAAGAATCTCAATAAAAAGTTTTCTGAATTGCAAACTTCTGTGAGCTCTCCTCAATTAAATCTAAAATCATCATATTCAGAATCTCTCAAAAATTATATAATTAAAAAAGTCACTCAGCCATCAAAATTCTCTAAATCGTCAAAAAGGCAGCTGACTCCACTGTGGAAAAATAAATCATAATTAAATATAACTGCAAGCTCACTTATAGAGAGAAGGTAAGGAGTAGAATTTTGATTCAGAAAATAAGAAAACAATTAAAATGTGCAGTTGAGCTCTTGCAATCAAATGTTAGAACTAAAAAAGCCTCAAATAAAGTTATAGTTTGAATAAAGCAAAAATTCATTCAAATCATGGCCTGTAAAGAGCCTCTCGCGGCGCGTATCAAAATTCATGGATAAATCGTTTAAAAAAATAATAGGCATGTAAGCCACCTACGCCCCGCCCAAGAGTAAAAATCAAATACCTTCTTGTGCGCTTTAAATGTGAAATTAATATAGCGTTCATGAGTTTGAATGTGGATGTTATTAGAAGCCCGTTTGGTGTGTGACAAAATTTCAAAGCGGCAATTGGCGCTAAAAAAATCAAACCTATATAGCAACTTTAGAGAAAAAATCATCAATATAAAGATTAAATGATAGCATAAATAAAGTCTCTAAAATAATAAAACCATCAAGAAAAAGAAACTAATAGATTTTATATATCATATATCAATTAAAATAAAACGCCTTTATAAAATGAATAAAAGGTAATTTGATAAAAATGCGAAATATGAATCATTAAATTAAGTAAATTTTAAAATAACCACGCGATAAAAGAAAATGAATATACTTTAACAATATGGAAAAAACGAGCTCAAAAACGAAAATGCGAATCATGAAAGGCACCCAGAAAGGCCAGAAATTAAAAATAAAAAGAATACGAAGTGGAGTTAAAAAGAAAGGAGATTTAAGAAAAAAAAAAAGTAAGGCAACCATTAATTGTGAAATATAAAATATAGTTAATGATATAATATATGAGAAAAAAGGTGAAGTCGTTTGGAGCAGAATTAAGTGATTAAGAAACAATACCCCCGAAGTCTGTTGTAGAAAGCACACACAAACAAAGCCTACACACAGTACGCAGGTGCAGCATTATATAAACCTAGTAATAATTATTAACCACTTTATAGCCCCGCTATATGCAGTGAAACATCGTCAACGAGTACAAAAACAATGAACTAACAGTTTAATAATTCAAATAAGACCGTAAAAAGTAAAAAAACGTTAAAGAATTCGAACCGACACTTGAGAAAAATCTCATTTTTCATAGCAAGTATGAAGCAGAAGTGTGAAAAATATTTGCCACACAATATTTTTGACACTCGCAATCAGCTTGTTGCCCAGAAAACCCCATATCCGACAGTAAAACGAACAATAAGCACACATTTAGGTGCATTCCCCCAACGTTTCACCAAATATGAAATTTGGCGCCAACTATAAGCTTATAGACTCCAGATTGGGAAGTAGTTGAAAAACTTGTTATATATCATTGGAAACCCTGGTAAAGCTACATGGAATAGGCCTATTAGTTTGCAGATATCTCGTGTACTTATTGAGAGAAGTCGCAAAAACTGGAGGGGTTGCCCGAAAAATGGGCCAAAACGACGTCATTTTGCTCCATAACTTTTCCCACGGCAAAAAAAATTCAAAAATCGGGCTCCGTCACTACACCTAAATCGACGGTTCGAATGAGCTATCTTGCATCAAAATCCGCCCAGCCGTTATCGAGATCCAGGTGCGACAGACACACGGACACACACAGACACACACTGACAGGACCTCCTCAACCACCCGCTCCAAAGCCAAAATTGAAAATTCTCGTTCCACTCGAATTCAACTATACATATTAGTTTTAGTCAAATTTAACTTAATTCAGTCAGTTTCATTCCGACTCTGCGAATTTATCAGACTCAGTGCAATCCCCCCCCCCCCCCCCCCCCTGTCCGACCCCACCCACGGCCCCACGCGCACCCCAACCAACCATCATTAGGCTACAAAGACAAAGATCACACTCATCTGTTAGAGATTTAATATTAACAGCAGTCATTAAGACAATTTTCTCAGCCGTTTGCAAACGATACAATATCATATACCGTCCATTAGAGACTTTATTCCTCCCCCAGTCTCACCTCACACATGCGTCAGACTGAGTCAAAGTTACCTCATACAGAATTAAAGCTCGATTAGCTCGTCGAGCCATACTACTTTTAGCTCAAGCATATTAGAGCTTTTAAAGTGTACTTGTACTTATGCTGTGAAAATTTGTTCCAAATCCGTCAAATCTTTCAATGCATTATTAAGCAGAAGTAACAACTCTTCTCACAATCTACAAATGAAAACTGCAAAAATTCTGTACAGGGTGTTAGACTTATTAGAGTGGAGAAGTTGGAATAATATCAATAATATAAGCAAGGTACATAGAAATACATTCTATAAAAATTTGAACCTAGTTTAGCCCACTCATTCCAAGACTATTCCACCAATTCGATGGTAAGCAAAATTGTGATATATTTTGGCTTAAAATAGGGGTTTTAATTGTTTGTTAGTTTGGTGGCATACCCGTTTTCCGCATATGGCGTACGTTGCAGAACCTGTGGCAGTTTGCTCCAAGCCCGTTTATTTGTTAAGTTACTGGCGACAAAACACCAATATGATAACAGATTTTTACCTCAGAAGTAGGTTGTTCAAGCTCTGCTTCTCTACCGGCATAGATATGCGCAATACTCACATATTTATGTACCGACTCATAATTAGATACGACAAAATATATTCACGTTCATCGACACGTGGTTTATCGCTGTTGTAATGAAGTTATTGCTAATCTAGTATACCAATGGCGTGAATCTGCGAAATAGCAACTACCGTTAGAATTGTTTTAAAATCTTTGTAACGCAAAATTCCTGTAAATGTAGTTCCTGGCAAACATGGGAATTAAGGAATTTTTACAAACAAATTTTTTCTATACACGGAATTTTGTCCTGAGCGGTTCAATCCCTGTTTGATCACGGAAGAAATGAAATCAATGTTTTATGACAGGCCACTATATCCGAAATCTAAAATTAGCTGGATAAATCCATAAAGAGTCACACAACGTGTAATAAAAAGTACAAGTCTGTATGTTTTATAACCTTGCGATGGGTCGGTCATAAATACCGTAGTAATAGAACGGTACATCCGTGTTAATGATGGTTTTGCACGTTATTCGAATTCAAAGCGACTGATTTGATTTCTATGACTCTCTGTGAAATCATCAAGGCTCCTTGTTTTAAATACAAATTAAAGAAATCGGTATCATATTAAGAAACAGCTAACCGTGTCTGAACTAAGCCGCGCCTTGAAAGCAAGTGGGTAATACATGCATCTTAAGGATTGCTTCATTGCAACAGAAGTGGCCTACACATATGTCTGAATTAAAGGGATAAATTGTATAGTAAGTAATTTCTTGCTAGGTATGCTTTAGAACCAACTCTGATATTTTATTTTTCAAGTGACCTCATGTTTAATATTTGTTAATGTTTGAACTGCAATATTACTTAAAGCGCATGCACACGTACAAACTTTGATTAAAATTTTATCAAGGTTTGGTCAAAATTTTACCGTAAATTTGAATGAAAAAATATTGCTAATCACGATGCTTCAGTTTTTTTGCAATGTTTTTTTATTTTAGCTAAAAGTTATATCCTTACTTCATTGACAAAAGTAAAATGGTGCACAAGTCTGAACAATGTTCATGCTCTCAAATTTACGAAAAATTGAAAAAATAGGTTCTAATTTCGATCAAATTCTGACCTCAATTTAGTGTTCAAATCTAAAACAAAAACTATAAATGTGTGAACGCACAAAAAACTGTAGTACTTACCGGAAACATGTACCACGTTAAGAAGCTATCGCAAAATTCCTTGCTAAAATTAAAACGCATTACGTGTTGACAAAGCAATATTACACCTGGTTTAAAAAATCTAAACTAGGAGTGTGTTAAACTTGAATGACAATGCCCAGAACCACTATAGTTGTTTTTAAACTCCTATTTATAGAAAATTCATTGAAATATTTACTTAGATCATGCGTTTGAGTTTTAGCATATTCTAAAACCACGGTTTGCTTAACACATTAAACATATATTTAGCACAAATAATCATACTACCTCTATTTGTGTACAGAACTAAGAAAAATGTTCTTGTTCATGTGACAAATGTTACAGTTTGTGACACAACTGTGATGCTACAATAGCGTTTTGTAATTTGCCACACGCTATGCATACTTCGGCGTACTAGATAAGATATCTATTAATATTTCACTTGCACATATATTACAAATGCAACCTAGCGCTTTACATGTGGCCATTATGGGTCTAATATTTAGTGGAAAGCGTTCGTCGCGGAGTCGCCAAAGAAAACCGTTCAGACAATGGTCCAGTTTAGGAATTGCTGTAAAGCCGGCTCATCGCCCTTTTGCATTTGTTCTCATATGTTAACGGCAAACAGTGCTGGATTATAACACCAGGTATTCAGTGGCAACATTTTTCTCGGGGATTTTTTCATTCGTGCTCCTGCTCATACTGCTGGGTGAGGGGAATTATTCCTCTGATGCATTGGACCCAACCTGCCGACTGGCGTAACCCCGTGGAGGATCAGACCCAACTATTCCCCCTCGATATCTGGCTACTCTCTCGGGACGTCGTGCATTATTCACATACTACCTTTGTTTACAGCTTGGAATTTTAGTATGAAACGCTAACATAGCCATCAGAGGTCAACTTCCTTATACAAGCAGTCATCTCAGTATCGTCAATTTCACTGTAGGACTACTACGCCAGAACTAATTTGTTGATACACAAAATTGTATAAAATTATTTATTTAAAAGCATTATCTACTTGTGCTATATCTCAAATAGTTAGTTCATTACAAAACAAATTGTTGCGAAAATATATAATTTTTAATGTAAACTAAAACGAACATATATGCTGACGGGTTATACAGATCATACCGAAAACCGTATATACATATATATATACAATAAATGTTTTAAAGAAAATAATTAAATTGTTAGCAGTGCCGCTCAGCATAAAAACACATCATCACTATGCGTATAAAGTTTAAGTCCCAACAATCTGGAATTCATAATTTCTGGACGACCACTGTGGAAATTGTCGCAGTTATCAGCAATATGTACAGCGACATGTAAGTGTGTGAAATCTGGGAAAGAAGCTACCCCCACTACCATGATATTTTATACTTTCGGGTTCGCTTGCATGTTAATATTCTCGCTATAGAACTAACCTTCTCTGTGCATTAGGGTAAAGTATGACACCTCCCTGCACTATAATGTTAGCCCGTGCTTGATGAAACTGGCGTTTTTGGCCTCACCCGGCTCATTTCTGGGAAGGGGGGTTGTCGTCATGCACAGACTCTCCTCATTTTCTGGGGGTAGCTCGGACCCCATCATTTTTTCTTTGGAGGGCAGGTCGAACATCGCAGTTTTGGTACGGAGGTTGGTTTATAAACAGCTAGCTCAAAACTGGGGCTGGTCCGACCTACCACCCACAAAATGGCGGTGTCCGAGGCCGGGAGGATTGTCCCGGTCATAAAAGGCGGGGGTTCACATTATGTTACAGGGAAGTGTCATACTCTTCTCTAATGCACTCTTGGTGTTAGTAACTGGCCTGCGCTTTATGAGGCAAAACACGCAACATCCTTCGTTTCTGTAATGAATCATAAATGCAAGATGTTGCAAGACGGGTCAACTGCATGCACATTACAACATAGGAAAACTGTACCTTAAATATTTGTTTATACTAGTGCAACCATTGCCAAGTAATATTCGATAACAGAAAAATTACAGTAAATTTCCCAAGAGGGCAGGCTTTTCCCTGGCGTACAAGTTGTCGGTTATTTAATTTGCAAGCCTTCTATCTAATGCTATATGTGCTATGAATGTTTAAGCCAACTATCAAACTGCAAACTTGTCGGTACAAATTCATTTGTTCAATTTTCCAAGAGTCATACAGTTGACGTAAGATAGATATTACTTTTTATGGATTAAAAATATCATATAAGCTTATACTTCACAAAATACGTTTTCAAGATAGCACCAAAAATATGTAGGTGTGTATATGTCGCATAAGCACAAAGTCAAAACCTATTTAGATCTAATTTCTGCGTATAAATTTACACACATTTATGCACTAACGCCTGCTTGACAATTTTTGAATTTAACGCACGAGATTACTAAATAACGAAGTGAATATTTAAATTTTACTGTCATAGCATAATATTTCGGACATACCTAAAAAAATTCTGAGCCAACCAACGTAATCCGTAACGTATCCGAAAATTGTGAATACTAAAACAAATTTACTGAACTTGGAAAGTATGAATGAGCAATATCTGAAAATAACAATAGCAAGATATGTCCGGTTCAACCAATTTAGATCATCAGGTTAACGTTCAATGTAGTAATGACGGACTGTTTACGCATATTTATTGCGAGGAGCAGTGTATCATCTCAAAATACCAAGATGAAAGCCTACTACTACTACAAACAGAAGTTAGAAGGATGTACATATGCAAACCAAATAAGAAGGCCAAACCATCATGTCTCATCACTAAAGGTATATAATTTCTCTGATGTAGTATAGCACATAATTATTTCGTGTGCTCATCATTAAGGCTCTTGAGGGTTCAACGTTCTGACATATAATGACGATTAAGTACGCTTTATACTGTTGTCTACACTCGCGAATTTGTAAGTTTAAAGTCGCTTTTTACCGCATAGAATAATGACGAAACGAAAATCCGTTCCAAAATGTGAATTGTCAACTACCTCTAAGTTTTGAGCTACCAGTCAGTCGAATCTGTCGATTGGGATAAACTGACAAAACTCTAATCTGAAAGCTAATGGCTGTATTCATCTATAAGCTCACATCTCATGACCCCAGTATGTGCTTTCTACTTCTAAATAAATTGTAAGTCTCAATAGGTTGTAAATAACAGTACTTTTGGCGTTTCCGATGTGTAGGAATAGTCAAAGGTGAACAACCCTAGATTAGCTATGTATTTGTTGCTTTTCGCCGTCATTTTCAAATACCCGAAGGCAAATGAAAACTTTCCAAGAGAGCTAAACAATACTCTTACATACGATTCTTATTTACGGTTTCAAATTCTTGGGAAACACAGTTCGCCATAAAATCAGAAACAATCACATGCCATCGATAGGGCATTCCAGCTTTATTTTTCAATAATATCAGAAGAACATACATGCTGAAGCGGTACGATTTTTACAAGGCAAAAATTATATCATCGTTCAGTTAGCTCTCGCACACACGTGTTAATTCAAACACCATAAACCAAACAGTAATATAATCAATTAAGGAAACAAGCGACATGTTCTTGTGTGTGTGGGGCCAGGCATGCGGGTACAATTATGCACTCGTCATTATTATAACAGGTAGCCCGCAAAAATGATAATCGTTATTAAAGGTACGCACAACATAGTATCTAGATTCGTGAAAGATTTCGTTCACAATTCTGGAAGAGGTATTTGCAGTTAGGCGAACACGATCAAGGACTCCATGTCATTTAACGCACGTTTCTGTGTTCTCCACAAACGATATGCTGAACCACATAAACTTTAGTTGTGCTGATACTATTCGTATCAAAACCCCATTTACACTTGACACAGTGCGTAGTGACGGGAATCCAACAAATTTCTTCGATCGAGAAACGGGACTATGAAATACGTTTCAATCGAACACGGTCAGTGAATAGCGATTGTATTTCGTGTTGGTGTGCGCATCTAATGTGCGCTTACGCACAAAATAAAAAGAAAATATCCGCAACATCACGCACTCGAAGCGGATCCACTTCAAATCTTTAAACTATTTTTCATTGAACACCAGTTGTGAATGAAACTCAGAAATGATGACTTGCGTTAAACAGGCATGAACATGAATGCCAGATAAGACTTACCTCATATTCGGAAAGTTTTCACCCTGATATTTGATGGGATTGTACGGATCGTACATCATAAAGGTGTTAATTGACACAACTGCAGACACCTGTAATATTTTTTAGTTTTTATTCAGTATTCACTGCGGGGCTAATGTAACCTTTAGGGGCGGAAATGAAATACATGCTATGCCGCTCTCGATATACTAAGCCAAAGCCTTAGTCTTAGCCTAAGCTAAGTTCTCTATATGAGCCAGGTACTAAGCCTAAGCGTAAGGCGGGGGGCTACCGCCCCGAACCCCCCGCTCTAAGCTGTTCTTTTATCTAACGTTATAACGTCCGGTTCCTAAAGGTGACATGGGCCTATTACTTCATAAATAACAATAAATTTTTGATACACAAAATTTCTGTGCCATATTTTAAGAAAATGGCTACATGAAATATTGTACAGCAATATTTTCAAATTTTGCTACACAATTCGTAAAAGTGGTTTATTTTATGTAGTAGTTTTTCCAAAAGTTAAAACTGTATTTTTAACAGTTTTTCTAAAGATGACACCGCTTCTTCAGAAGTCTATTTGCTAAAACTGACGCAGTTTCAGTATTAGATTTTCAAAAAGTGACATAGTTTCTTTAGCAGTTTTTCTAATAGTGACACAGTAGTGATGTAGCAGTTTTTCTAAAACTGGCACAGTTTCTGTAGCAGTTTTTCTAAAAGTGACACAGTTTCCGCAGCAGTTTTTATAAAAGTGACACAATTTCTGTAGCAGTTTTTTAGATATTTTGCCACAATGTGCAGTGCATAAACTCCCCGTGAAGGTTGCATAGTTTTCTGCTGCCAAAATATCAGTTCAAATCCAGCACTGTCACTGAAGTGAATGCACACAAATACTGAATGGACACTGGTGTCTGGTTTTTGGTATTTTGTCTGGTCTTGAAATTTAGTTCGCACCATATGATCTGAAAATGATGTCCTTATAACGTAAGAAATGTGGATAACTCGATACCAGATCATGGCCGTTCTAACACTTTGCTGCATTGCTAATCCTTTAGAAACATGTTTAATGAACGGAAGGCCGGATATGCTTAAAACTAATAACCACTTATTCATTGTATTCATATTAAAATTTATTAGAACTTTGAATGGTCATAGCTTAATCCAAAAAGTAATAGCAACCACTATTTATTTGTGAAGCGTCTGTCGGTGTCGGCAATTTGCAGCGATTATCCGGTGGTCATGAGTGTAGCCTTACAAGAAATGTCGAAGTTAGCTATCATAAGATATGTGGGTACCCTTGTAGCTATTTGTACCAGGACCAGTTCTGCCCTAAGGGATCCCAGCTGCACCATTATTTTCCCGGTGTGGTGCACGGACAACCCCGGCTTCCCCGACTCCCCTGTGAACCATTGGTTGACCTAAGGGAGCCGGTTAGCTTAGTAGGCTGCCGGCGGGTTTACCAGGGTGTTCGGCCTAGCCCTTATATTGGCCCACGTTTCTAGTGGTATGGATGTCCCAAGAATGGGGGGTCAACCCTTAAGCCTGCTCACAGGTAGTATGGCTGGCCCGCCTTTCCCTCGTCCTTCCGAAATGCCTAGTAATCCCACGTTTCTTGGTTTTACCCTTGCTAGGGTGGATCTATCATTGGCATGCCCAGCCTTTCCTAACTAATATTAACCAGCATGGAGCTCGGAGGGACACTGGAGAGCTGCCCCCAGAGCCCTGTACTTTGTTTAATCATACTTAGAGTTTGTTTGGTTTTACTTAGTTGAGTGTAAGTTGGTTTAACTGAATAAAGTAGTTTCCAACGAGAGCTTTTTAATAGAGCAGCTATTTCCTAATGAAGTTTCACCATTTATCCTACTCCCAAAATGGACCTGGTTTTATCAACTCCGTTTGATTTGTACAAGAATACATATGGCTTATATTGGATCAAAAACAACACTTCAAACATCTACTTTGTATAGGTGAACGCAAATATATGTCATAAACAAAATATTTATTTAATCAAACAACGGGTACCGCGCAGGATATCCAATTCCGAGATAACAAGTGCGACGTGATTTTTGGTGGTGCGGGGACCCGCTGTGTATACCTGCAAGGTTAGATTGTAAAATTTGATCCCAATTTTTCTTGTTTAGATGTCCCCGAAACGAGCTTGTGTTATTTCGCAGATCCTTGCCCTGTTCACATTTTCGATGCATCAGTCCAGCCAGTAACGCGCCTTTTTATCAGAGTCGTAGAGCATGGAACCTATTGCCGCCAGCATGTAGTACACATCGTACCCGAAAAGGACTTATGCCGAGACAGGGCAGAGGGTTAGTGGGGTCCCTGAATACCGGGAAGCCAATGCCGCGCCTCCTGGGTACTGCCTTCTCATTTATTCAACTTTAAAATGGGGTGTCGACCAAGGCTTCCTGCCGTCGCGTCGCGGCGTGAAGAACACCCCCTTCTACGGTCACGGCTGATTTCATCTCTACCCTTTCTGTGAGCTCCTTGAGTATCCAGTAGTCATGCGACTTTTACTTCAGGTCCGTGATCATTTGCACAGCTCAGGTCCTTACGCGGCAGTTATCACGCTCCTCAGCGAGTAAATTTACATCAACACGTTTTGAAACGCTATATGTTTAAAGGTTACCGAATTTAGAAACTGCCTTACCCGATGATGCTGATACAGGAGCTGAAGGAGGAGAGTAACATCCGAAGTTTGGTAACGCGTCACTCCTTTGAAGTGGCCGCGTGCACGCAACCGAAGTTACTTTTGTTCCAAAAAATATCCGACGAGGACCTTGCCATTGCTGCACAGCATGAGAACCCACGTCTAAGCATTGTGAAGGGAATCCTATACAATAAAAAACATCCTAACGGAGCCTATTTTGAATTTTCTGGGTGTTTCATCGGACGCCCATTCGTATAACTATTTGGGAATTTTGTTTTGTCCTTACCTGCAATTGATCACGTCTCTTTTTCTCGGTTTATCCGTCCTGTATAGAACTCCAGGCACCCTTGCTCTCCTTCGCATCATGACACTGTTTATCATGCAGGCACCCGCGCATCACCATTTCATTGGGGAACTTAGACGGTTCCCGCGGAATAAAGTGATGATTGAAAGAACTTTAATGAATGTAAAATTGAGAACGAGGCCTTCGGCTTAGCGTTAAAAGTTCGTGAGGCTCCCTGCATGTTGTGGCACGGCTTGGGACACCTGTTTCAGATGGACATTAGGCTATTGTATCGTTGTGAAACTTTCTCAGAACAAAGCTCGTAATTTAGGTTGGTCCCACTGGCATTTTGATACTGCGAAACTGCGACGGTGATCGCGGCTGCCTCGGAGTTAATCCACTCTCTATTCCTCTCCGACGCATCGTCTTCAGCAAGGTTCCCACATCCCATGTCCCTGTACTTCGCCCTCTCCTCTTCTTTCTTGTTTGTTCCCCAAAACCCAGTCACATCACTATATGTTAATATAATTTTATCCGCCCGTCGAGCCTAAATAACTAAAACCCGGTCCGATGAGCGGAGAAACAAGTCGAGTATAAGGGTGGGACAATTTTGAAAGCAATTTTGTCAGCATGAATTTTAATCTGAGCACGAGCACTTACAAAACATCTTCTGGACGGTCCAGCACCCGCAAGGGTGGCCCTTTACTAGTTTAACTTGAAAACCAAAAGACGAGGAGGGACTCTCCACCGTTGCGGCAAGGCGAAACGCCCTACCGGGGAAGTCAAAGCAAAAGCGAGGCCCTAGTTTGAGAGAAAATATATCTGCGCTCGGGGCGCTTGATTTGAAGAAGGATTTTAGCATATTTTTTATAACTGTTAGACGGCGGAACAAAGTAGGCGGCCGGAGGCGGAACCATGACCATGCCCTGGCTGGTCGCCTACAGAGGAAATTTAATATTTTAATGTAACTCTTACGGGAGACCTGTTAGAGGCCATTTTGTGTGCCTGAGTTGGTAAAAATTCCGTCGTGTGTTAGGAAGAACCTGAGCGGACTCTTGGGGCCGGGTGGCCCCAGTTGTCAGTAAGATAGGTAATATACGACCCAATGAAAGTGTAAAGCTCCAAAACTTGGGGGGTTTTGATTGTTTTGTTGTCGTTTTAGGGTTTAAAAATTGGCTGTTTAAACGCCCAATTGCGAGTTTCTAAGTACTTTTGTACTTAAGTGTGAGGGATAGGCTGATCCGAGCGGGTGATTTGGAATCCTTAGACTCCTAATGATAATCCAGTAAGCCCGGTTGACTCTACTTGTACTTCAGTGCGCCCTAGGTTTGAGTTCCTTTTAATATTGCAAACTAGTTAGCCGACAAACATTTCCCGGTTACTTAGCATGTCAGGACAGGCCTTTTGAGAATTCAATTGCTATAAAAAGGGTCCCGACCCAAATTTATGATAATTTCGCCCTAGGCCTGACACACACTACTCATTAAACAATATGTCACCATAAATGTTACACGGCTGCTAGGCATGCGCACCGGGATCGGCCGTAGGGCACCGAAGCCATGAAATCGAGCGTAGGACTGTAAAAGGTCTGCCCTTGGTCCTTGGCCCATTCGAGTGCGCACACATTGTCTTTTAAAAAACGGTCATTATTATACGCAAAATATAACTATTTCATCACTTCGGGTTCCAACGGATGCATAGCAGTTGGGTTTCCCGAATGTTTCGTTATGGTGCGATAATCACCCCGTGCGCCTTGGGCGGATGGAGCGTGATTGTCTCTGTGTCTTCCAATATTAATATACAGTTTATTCAACACAAATCATGAACAATAATCAGTACCTCACGCTCCACCAGTATGCGGCCGTCCAACGGTTTGCATTTGTCCCCTTCTTGTATTACATTGGATATCCGTGAACTTAGTAGAAAACTAGGGCATTTACAATTTATATGCTAGTACTACCTGATGTCTATGCCTAGCAAATATGTTATAATTTTATGCAGAGAAACTTAATTGTGCCATAAGTAAAAAATTAGCCGCGGCAACCAATCTATTCCGAAGTTATCAATGTTGAAATAATTTTAGTATATTTAACATCCAAGTGTCACTGTATTTGACAGCCGATATACGGTGATCATGTTTATAAGTTTAAGGGATATATCGAATTTAGCATCGGGTAGCTATTCTGGTACCCTTGTAGCGATGTATATACTACCTGATGCCCATGCCTAGCAAATATTTCATGCTTTTATGTACACAAACTTAATTGTGCCATTACAAAATATTAGCCCAAGTCAACCAATAATGCCGAAGTTATCAATATCTAAAAATTTATTATATTTAACATCCTAGCACCCTGCCTTGGGCACGTACAGACGGATTAAAGTATCAGCGTACAACGACCCATGAGAGTTGGATAAAAATTATTTTCCGCACAATGATCTGAACAGCAGTTATCAATATGTCTTTACTAAAGCACTAGTTTTTGTCCTATTTTTTCGAATAAGTACGTTTTAGCTTCAAGCAACAGTTTATACCTCCTCTACTGTGTACGCCTTGTAGCTGTCAATTACCATAATTTCGAAATTATTTATTAAATGTAGAATGGAAATTTTTGATATTAGAGTGAACAAGGTACAATTCTATTTATGCTGAATAAACTTAAAATAACCCAGCTAACCATCCTACTTTGGAATCCTACCTGACGTGGAATTCAAACCACTATTACGACACAAATAGGAAATTTGACAGGTTTATTGCTCTCTCGGATTTAGCGATTTCTATTGAGGAAGTGACAGTTCATTAGCACTTTCTCCTTTAAGTGGTATTCGTCTCTCTTTTCGAACAAATTTCATGTAAACTGCGACGTCATAATGAAAACGGTGCTATTGTTTATCAGTTGTTTGGGAACAAAAGTATTTTTAATTCAAATCCGATAAAATTTCGTTCGATGTTAGCTATAATGGAAAATAGCCGTTTGACTTACCAGAAACTATTCCTATCCAAATTTTTGCAAAATAACAAAATAGGACGGTCGGCGGGGTCACCTTACGTTTTAGTTTCACATTACAATTGCTTTTATTCAGTGACTTATTACGATGATTTCGAATGACTAATTCTATTGTGTTAAAAGAAATAGAATCCGTAACTGTAAAATACTCAGAATGAGCTAAAAATGTCAGTGGTATTGTCGGCAAAATTCTAAAATATTGCAACGAAGGTATGCATTGGTGTTCTAACGTTTTTAAAGTTGTGGTGTGGCAACCGCAAAACTGTTGGTACTCGTTGTTGCACCGCTAGCATCCCTACCACCCTGGGCCACTAGGGGAAGGCCACACATGTCTCATGATTGTATTATCTATCTTGATGATTTGATAGGAATATACATTTTATATTATTTATATATTTGCTTGTTCATCGAAATTTTCAATAAGATTCAAATGGAGATTATAGCTGAGACAGTAGAAAATTGTTAAGGAGCCTCAAATTATTGTCACGGGAGAAACCACACATACAGTAACAGCGCACTGCGTCTTGTATCGGTGGGCCCAAGCAACCGGAATTCGATGGACGTGGTTCCTCCAGGCCTCATTATTCCAACTTTCACTGCATAAAATTAGGTCCACAAAAGTCGATTGTTCTAGGCATACTGAATTCTATAACATTTACACTCACCCTATTACACGTACAAGCCAGATTAATAGCAATGGCTCCACCGCCAGATGTTCCAATTATACCGATATTATTTGCGCACAGATTTGGTTGTTTGGAAAGCCAGTCGAGTGCAACCTATAAAATGTAATATGTTGGTTAAAATTTTGGGTCGTGAAAATTGAGTATTAAAATATAGCATTAGCTTGCTAAATGCACAGCGCGCAAACGCAACGTACTCAAAACGGATACATTTTCGAAACTTTTAACTTTTAAGTCGTGCAAAGTTAGATAATCGGGTGTTCAGGAAATTTACGGAAACTATAAAATTATCATCAAATATCTGTTACCCAAGTTCTGCTGAATTTCTCGGTTCCCACGATTGCGCCGAGTTTCCTGTTCCCCAAAATTTTTTGTTTTTTAAAGATTTTTCCAAATTTTACGACTCTCAGAATTACAATTGTATTGAGTTTGTCAAAATTTCGCGACTTTTTTATTTTAATTTACCGATATTCCCCGTTAAAAATTTTCCAATTTATGTTTTTCCAAGTTTGGTGTCTTCCGGTTGGGAAATATTGGGAAATGGGAGTCTCGGAACATTATAGGAAACGCGAAATTTTTTATTAAAACTTGAATTTCCCAAATCTTCCACTCACCGAAATATTCTGATTTACTGTCTTTGACATCGTAAAATTTCACAATTCTTTTTTGAAAAACGTGAAAGACTTCTAATATCCCTAAATTTTGTTGATTTGACAGTTGACCAAAATTTCCCAACTTATCTATTTCTTTAACTTCCCGGCTTTTCTATTTAGATAAATTGCCCGGCTATTTTGCGTCCTAATAGTTCACTACATTCATCTTTCCTGGTATCTCCAGACGGTCTTCATTTCCCTAAATTTTCTGATTTTTGGTTTCAAAAATTTGCTAACTTTAAGGTAGCGTAACCTCTCTAGGCTTTCTCCTTTTTTTAAAATGTTACCATCTTTCCCCTCCCATTTCCGAAAATTTGGTGACTTTCTAGGTTTCAAAAATTTTCTTTCTTTTCCGTTTCCAAAAATTTCTCGCATTTGTATATTTTTTTAAATTTGCCAGTTTCCTCGTTCCGAAATGTCTTCTAGTTTTGTTTCCACGCAAATTTCATCATTTTTTCTGGGAACGGCAAATATAGGAAGTTTAGGAAACACGTAAATTTCCCAAACTTCTGGATTCGCAATACTTTATGAATTTCCCAAAATCAGATTTACACCAAAATTTTGCATTTGTGTATATCTGCCTGTTTTCCCTTTCCCAACTATTCCGATTAAATTCCTTAGTTTCCGCTTATAAATTTTTGAGTTTTGAGTCTAAAATTTGAGTTTTCGACTTTAGCCAATTTCGGGACTTTGACGTTTCCGAAAGTATATACACCCCTTTTACAAATTCAGAATTTTATAGCCGTCTCGTTTCATGAAGTTTCCCTAAATTTTCCTTTATTTTTTCTTCAAGTTTCTTTCAACTTTTTCTTCCGGCTCTTCCGTCTGCTAAAATATCTGTCTTCCAGTGTGTTAAAAATTCTTTGAACATCCTATTTCTTCAAATTTCCTGACTTACTAATTTTCATCGATTTTCCCTTGTTCCCCATTTCACAAAATTTCTCTAACTTTCCCGCATTCTGAATTATTTAATTTCTCGTATATCTCACTTTTACTCCCATTGTCGTTGCCAAAAGTTGCTCATGCGCTTATTTTATAAAATTTGCCGATTTCGACGTCTCTTGACATTAAACGTTTACCAAGCCTTATCCTTTTTTCCGGCTTCCCAAAACTAAGCGACTTTCCCTCTTTCGAAGTTTATGTAATTCCCAGCGTCTCTAAAATCTTCTTTATTTTCAGTGTCGCAAAACGTTTCGAACTTTTCAAAATTCCGTTCATAAAAGTTAACCAACTTTTCCCTTTCCAAACTATCGAGAATTTCCCATTTTCCAAAATTTCTCACTGTTCCCGATTCTCAAAATTCCTAGTTTTCTAGTTTCTCAAAATTTGTCAATTTTACTGAGTCTCCAGATTTTCCAATTTTTCTGTTTATAAAAATTCCTGGATTTTTCCGTTTTGCTTTTTTCCGACTTTCTTGTTTTTAAAAGAATTTTCAAAAATTTTCCAATTTTCAACTTTTTAAAGACTTTATGATTTTTCTCTTTTATAAAACTTTCTGGTATTCATTCCCTGCCTTCCCTGTTAGGACAATATATACGTAACTGAACGAAGTACGGAAA